>JANSTT010020152.1:0-10066 GCA_026745375.1 Platyura marginata | reverse complement strand
AACAAAATTACAGAATATAATAATAAAAATTAAATGAAAACTAGATATCAAATGTGACGGCCGAGGAGGTCGTTACAGTTTTCATTAATCATTGGTTTTAGACCAAATTCAATGCTTAATTTTATTGTAGCCTGGCTTGCAACCACCGCGTACAACTTTAGCGCTTAGCCTAAGAAAATCTTTATTATTTTTTAATCTAGAATAATTTACGTTGGGAATGTGCACTTGTTACTAAATATGTTGTTCTCGTACTTTATGATCCGCCTTAGTTAGGAATTTTCTTGTATCTGTATGTTGATCGTATTCGTGAAATTTTTTTTTAAAATTATAAATTATGTACTACAATATTAATTAGAGGAATATTTAAAATGAAAATACTAAGAAAATGTGATGGCCGAAAAGGTCGTTACATTATTTCGATCACTTCTCTATACAGGTTTCCCTCGAGTTACGCGGTACTTGAGTTACGCGAATTTCGAGATACACGGGAAAAAATTGCGACAACCCTCGAGTTACGCGGTACTCGAATTATGATTGTGATGAATGTTTTTACATAAAAAAGATAATAGGTATTTCACAATATGTATTTCACAATATTTTGATATACATACTGCTACTGACAGAAAAAGTGTGTGAGTAAAAAAAATATGTTTATACACATTTCACAACCTTTTAAAATCTATTTCAAACCAGTTTCAGTGTTTTTTTATTATTTTTGTTAATATTGCTATGCGACTATGCGAAAAAAGCCTAATTTCTTGGACGATTTGTACCGACATATGTATTTGCACTTGGAACGAAACCTTATGTTTTGTATGTGTTTCTAACTTCAAGTTACGCTGAATGCAATATTGTAGTTTGCACTAATCCTGAGTCTCGACTAACGCGGTTTTGACTTGCACGGAACCAATTACCCGCGTAACTCGAGGGATGCCTGTATATCAGCCGCAAAGCGTTCATTTTTTAATGACGGAAGTATAGGTACATATTTTTAATTTAATAAAAAGGGAGCGTGGGGAACGTTGGGAAAAGGATGAAAAATGGAGGAGAAGGATAGTTTAGTATGGAAGCCATGCAACTTTACTTAGCAGCCCTTTTAGAGTGAAAACAAATCTTTGAAGAAGCTACATCAAGTAATGTACACTGAATAACTTTGCAAAAGTAATTTCTTCATTCGTCGCAAACACTTTAACATTCTCATTATCCATTTTTAGCATCTTATTTCTTTCCTATATCTTAAAATATAATATTGTGATAAAAAAAAACAAAAAATTACAAATGGACGATTTAAAAGAGGAAATTGAAGCGCAAGTTGATCGTTCGCCCGCCCGTTAAACAGCGAATTTAAAATTAATTAAAACAATAAACCAAAAAATTGAATTCACAGGTAATAAAACCCAAGAAAATGTTCGTCTGTTGGATTATATATTTATTTTGATATTTATGTCCAAATCACTTCAATAAATTAAAGAAAAAGTCAATTTAAAAAAAAAAGATACAAATTTTTAAAATTCATAAAATCCAAGAATGTTTAGTTGACAAAGCTTCAAACTTGTTAAAAATAGAAAATGTCTATCCTAATAAACAAAATTGCAATAAAAACCGATGAAACATTCAGTGCTCTCTTGCTGTATGACTAATCATCCATCATTAACTGGGAATTTAACAAAAACAAAAAAAATCTCTTTTTACATTGAAATGGTGCCAAAAAAAAAATTTATTTCCATTGACTTAATAGATATTCTTATTATATAAAAAGCATTGCATTCAAATGACTAATAACGATCTATTTTTAATTTGTAGGAAGATGGCGACAACAAAGTATTAAAACTAAGATTCGATGTTAGTCAGTACGCCCCCGAAGAAATTGTTGTGAAAACTGTCGATCAGAAATTATTGGTAATGTTTTGTTGTTTTTTCATAACAAAATTTAATTAAAATGATTAATTAACTGGGGGTTTTTTTTTTAAATTATAGGTGCATGCCAAACATGAAGAAAAAACTGACACCAAGAGTGTGTACAGAGAATATAATCGGGAATTTTTATTGCCCAAAGGTGTTAATCCGGAATCAATAAGATCATCTCTCAGTAAGGATGGTGTTTTAACAGTTGATGCACCGTTACCGTTGCAGCTTACCGCTGGTGAAACAATGATACCGATTGCACACTGAAACTTAATTAAATTTTTTTTTTTTTTAAATGTATTAACTTAATTGTATTGTTTTTTTTTAAATTATTTGCATCAAGAAAAAGAAAAAAAAATGAAAATCCTAATTTTAGTTTTAAGAAAAATGAAATTAATTAATTACATACTTGAAATGATATTATGACCAATAACTAGGTACTCAGTAAAAATAATGTTATTTTTATCCTTTTGAAAACATATTAGAAATTGTATGTTGCTTTTCTATTTTATAAGATTTCTTAAGATTCAAAATTTCTTTCATTTAACTGTATACTGACTGGTTTAGTTAATGTTACACACTATGAAATTCCTGTTTTCATTAAGTAGACTGTGCAATATCTATATATTTGGAATAAATTGGTTTTTATCACTACTAATTTTGTTAATTTTACTGGTTTGAATGGCTCAATATATATTTTCGTTTTAAGTACCGTGAAATACCTTTATGTTTATGTTATCGTTTAAAAAAGTCAGTTTTTTCTGGATTTTTCAAAGCAAGAAGTCTTTTAAGCAGATCCTGGCCGTTTTTTTTCTGGAAGGTTTTTTCCATTTTTGGCTTTAGCGGGTTGGTCTTTAAATATAGTAGGTATAAACGCCATAATTCTAAGTAATAGTCTTCGGTGGTCCTCGGTGCAATCAAAAATGGCGGAGACGAAAGAGGATTTTCGGTAAATGTATTAATTTTAGTATCAAATGAAAGCTTTCACCCCATAATTAGTAGAATTTTCCGAGCAACCGTATTTTTATATTAAGGTAGGTACTTTTTAGAAAAATGTTCACGGGAAATCCAGCAGAGCTAGAAAATTCCTATTGGTACCAAAGTATAGAGAATAGATGTAAGTTTAATATTAAGTAAGTCTCATTATTAAAAGAAATGTTTCACTAGCCTTTTGTGGTGTTTAAAAAGTGCCGTTTTTAATATGTTTACCTATGAGCAGGCGCGGCTGATGAGCATATGGTTCACCGGTGTAAACTCTTGTGCTTATTTTGCTGTTTCTTTCTAACACATATTTGTGTTATCATTACAAAGTAGAAATATTTTTTTTCTAATTAAAAATTGGCCCATGCTTATAGATATTTTGTAATATTTTTATTTCGCCTGTTAGAAATATTGATTTTTTTGTCTATATAAAGATTTATTTTAATGATATGATATTCGGTGCATTGTACACCGTTACGCGATTGCTGAGTGATTCTTCCAAATTTATTGTAGATCTTTTAATGCTATCTGATGAATCTTGTTGATCCTTGACTGAAAAATGTTTTCGATATATGGGGAATCATGATCTTTATTATCTGAAGCGTTTCTATTAATGAATTTTGTTGATCTTCATCTTAAAAATAAAAAAGGCTGCACGCTTCTAACATCAACAAATACAAATATGTTTAATTTGTAGATAACAATAAAATATTCAAAAAGTAGCATAAGGAAAATAGATGATTGTTCTGAAATTCTATAAGATTTTTTACAAAATACTTTGGGAAAACAAATTTTTTATTACAATCTATAAAGCTATGTAGGTACAGAGATATACATATAGAAGAGGTACAATGGTGGTTTTTGTAATGTAGGTATAGATAGGTATTTTGGATTATAAAAATAAACTATAAAAGCTTTTCTATCAATTAGCAATGGGCAACACCATCTATAAATTATTGAAGCTACCAGATATTACAATAAAAAAGCTCTAGGTCTTAATTTCCTTGGGTGGCATCCATGGAAAGTCATCTTGGAACGTAACATAGACAAGCCAATACAGTAAATTTAAAATTCCGAAAGACATAGGAAAACCAATTCTAGCCGTTCTATCAATTAGCGAAACACTGTTAACGTAACGATAGGCTCCACCTAAAAATTCTAAGATTAGAAGCGATTCTCGAAATCGTTAAAAATGATTTTACTTTTTTCAGTAGCTTCCCGTTGTCTTTGCTTACGGAATTTATCATCTCCCAAAAAACATAACCAAATTTGCTTGCATTTCTTAACTTTTGGCGGTTCGGTTTGAGTGGTTCGTTCCATCGTTGATGTATGTGAAGCTGATTTAAACATTAATGTTGGATCCTTTAACATGACAAAATAATTTTGGTCAATATTTAAAAAAAAAACCCTCAAATCTATTATACATTGTAAATTGGACAAATCATTGAACCTCTCTTTCGTGCAGAAACATCTGGTGTACGTTGCGGTGAATTTCGTACAGAACCAGTATTCATACATCCGCCAATATGTACTGTAGGATCGTCAATATCTTCCCATTCGTCATCGGTGAGAGGTGGTATTTCACCACTTCCTACCTAAAATGATATAAATATTTTTTTTTAATGAATTACTAACCAAATGGAATGAATATACAAACTTTGGTGAAATAATGAACTCCGGCAAATTCCAGTAAAGTAGCGATGCAGTAGAAAAAGCTCATTAAAAGGAACCAATCAAGGGCGGTTGCATATCGAACTTTTGGTAAATCAGTTCTTGAGTCTAAACTGAAAATTTCTCGAATATAATTTTTAAATCCTGGCTGGAGAAAAAAAAGCTAAAGATACCTTATAGTAGATAAAGTTAAAACAGTTGTTATACCAAGTCCAACTCGATCACTTGTTGCTTCTCTATGTATCCAAAATGATACCCATGATAAGACGACAATCAAAATACATGGAACGTATACCTTAAAAATAAAATACAAAAAAATAATATCACGTCGTGCACATAAGAGATCTAAATCTAAAATTAAAAAATTTAAGCGTTTTGCATTTTTATGATAATGTCCAAAGAGCGGAGTAAACAGAATTGTATTTTAAATTCTCATAATTTTTTAATCCAACCAATGCTTCCACTGTATGCATTAAGAGTGTGTATAGTAAAATCAAGGAGATTATAGAAATGTTAATATTTTTCGAGTAAAAGATTAAAAATCCTTGAAATTTTACATAAAATTGATTGAAGCGCCATAACGGTAGATCATGGAAATTTTTGGTCTATAAATTCTGACTATCTTTCGACAAAATGTCTCCCCTAAACCACAGTCTCCCCTAAACCTTGTTCGATTTGCTCTATCACATACATAATAAACTGACAAAATTTCAGCGCTGTTAAGTTTTAATTTCAATAAATGATTTCTAATTTTTAATTTGTCATAGTTTTGATTTTTTATTTTTAAAGTTTAATTTTTACTTTGTCTTTTTTTGATTTTTTATTTTTATGAATTCAGTAGGTTTTAGTTATTACTGTCTTGGATCCAAAACCAAAATAACCAATTGATTGAACTGGAATTTTGTTGCAAATAATTAATTTAAATATTTTTTAATTAGGGTGTTTTGAAAAAAAAAATGTTGTTGTATATGGTGACCACTAGACCCTATACAACAACATTTATTTTTTCTACATACTTGTATCAGAAAATATCCAGAAAGACGTTGCATATTAAACGACACTTGCAAGACAGAAAATTCTCCTTGATATATATAAAAAATGATTATTTCACAAAAACCATTTTCCATAATTAAAAAATACCTTCACGTCTAGTATAAGTAAAATTTCGTTGGTACATACTTATCAAATCAAATTGACTTAATGTCATTCCAGGTACAAATGTTACCGAATCACTTGATTGCCATTCATAGACAAGCGATTTACTTGTGTAGGCATCTAAATTGAATTTAAAATTAATGAAATTTCACATATTTGAAAAAGGATTGACTTACAGCTTCCAAGTATTAAAGGACATGACTGACGGTCCATTGGAAAATTTCGTAACTCCATTGGGCACGATGCCTTAATGGTTAGCCTTAAATAATATTTAATTTGAACATTTTGTTTGGCAATTATTGATGAGAACAATTTGTTATGTATATTTGTAGTATATGGTTTGTATATGTATTGTATAGGTAGTACGCATTATTTAAATATAAAACCTATACATAAATAATATCTATATGTATATACACATAGACATTAGGCATACTATACCTCATTGAGTATAATATATCACCATCCTGGCTTAACCGCAACAGCTTGTTCGGGACAGTAATGGTATGGATATGAGAATGTTTTCCATTATAGAAATAGGTATCTGGACGCCATATACGTTCCAACATCTTAATATAGAAATCAAATTAATAAAAATACCAACTCAACATAATTTTTTGTGATTTTCTACCTTTATACTTAATGATAAACTTTTCATTGGACCCTGAAATTTTAATCGAGTGTCTCGCCAATATTGCCGAAAATAGCAGTCCATTGAATAATCCTAAAAAAAAAATTCATTAAGGAAATATATATTTAAGCGTATGTATCTTTAGGTAAGCCTACCATATCTAATTCAGAAACTGGTCCCATACTTCGGATAAGCATATTTGTTTTTACCACAGTGGGAATTCCTTAAAAGAAATTACATTTATTGTTTGCTAGCTAAGAGACAAGCTCAAGAATCAGAGGCAAAAAAAAGAAGCAGACGAAGGAAAATTTAAAAATTTAAAAATTAGCTGAAGGAAAATAAAAAGCACAAGAATGAGATAAAGAATGAAAAAACGAGAAGATAAAGTAGAGAATGCAAAGAAAAAGAGAAAAAAAAGAAAAAGCTGAAAAGGGAGTACAAAAAGTAGAAGGCAAAGCAGACCAAGAAGAAGTAGTAGCAGGAGAATCGAATGAAGAAGAAGCACGGAAAAGAAAAACTAAAAGAAGCAAAAGAAAAAAAGGTGGAAAGAAGCTTTTTTTACAAAAATAAAACAAGAAAAAGGAGCAAAAGAAGAAGAAGTAGTAGTAGTAGTAGAAGAAGAAAGATTAAAGAAAAAGTAGAAGAAGATGAAGATGAAGTTGAAAGAGGAGTAAAATGGAAAGCGAAACTTATGTGAAGTGAAACTCAGACTACAATAATAATTCATTGATTTCAATTCATAGATTTATCTATGGATGATAATTAGAAAGAGATCGAAAACGTCGTATATAAATAGATAATTTGCTCTAAAATAATAAAGTTTTGATGTTCCCTTTAAAAATTTCACACATCCAGAATATAAATTTTAAATAATTAAAATTTGCTGGATGGATGCGTTAAGTTGTTTTCGATTGTTTTTAATAATAGATGATGTTGTGATGATACGAATATGTCCTGTAATTCTTTTAACAATAAAATGTTTAATGGTTGGCTGATTTTTCTCATGAAGTTTTTTCATCCAAAATTCCTCCATTTAAAAGAGAGAAAGAGAGAAAAAAACCAATCATAATTTTATTACCTTGTCCATGTGTTGGCAGATGTGAATTCTCATAACGTTTCAGCAAGTTCTCCAACAGAAATGAAATATTTTTACTGAGAACATCATCCGCTGGCGTCCGTTTTTGAATATATGATCTATTCTTAACAGAATTCATTTGAGTTGCATTATTATGATGCAATGACATAGCCGAATTTTGTACCATAATACCGTTACCGGTTGCAATATCGTATAACAATCGTTCCACAGATCTAGTTTTATTTAATATATTGTGATGCCTGTGTGATTTTGTAATAAAAAAGAATTTAATTTAAAAAAAAAAAAATATCTTTTTAATATTTATTAGATGGAAAATATTTCGCTTGCCTTGTGTTGTGTGAAATTCTTTGGTGATGATGGACGTCCTTTGCGAAAGAAGTTCCATTTTGTGCTATTAAAATCTCATTGCGAATATTCCTATTCTCCGGATAATATTCTTTGGACGAAACAGGCAACGAAAACAAAGCAATGAAATATAATCTGAAAATGTGTTTATAGCCGTCAAATTTTGTAATTTGTTAGGATAATGAAAATATTGTTCAACCAAAAACTTAATAAGATTATCTAAGTAATTATTATTAGGAAAGCAATTTTCCATATACAAACATATTTCAACATTTTCTATTCAACGTTTTTGTTGTTGTTCGAGTGTTTTTATTGAAAATTTGTTTATGCCTAGAGTAGCAAAAATTTTTGTTTTTATTATTGCATATTACACCTTGTTTTTTAAAAAAAAAAAACAGGCGTAGACATTCTATGGGGATATATTATATATAAGTATACCCATAGGGATTATGCTTAGTAAAGAAAAATTGATTTTAAACTTAAACACTATAGTAGTTAGTAGGTATATATTTAGGTGAAGAACTGAAGGAGAAGATTGTTATGTTATGTATATTATTACAGTGAAACCTGTCTAAGACGGAAACTGTGAAAGACGGAAACTTGCATTAAACGGAACTTTATTTTTCATTATTAATTTTTCCATTCAAAGCAACCCGTGTAAAACGGAAAATACCTTAAGACGGAAACGGACAGATTTTATGTCATATTTTCATGGTAAAACCATAAGTTTTTTGTTTAATACATATTTTGACGTTTCATTCTTTACTGGATATTTTTTAATCATTTTACATCGAGTTTTTTTGTTGGGTAAATTTTAATCATATTAAATACGAATTTTTTGCTGGGTATATTTTTATCATTTTAAATGCGAATTTTTTGCTAAATGATGATTTTTAGATGAATGAATGAATTATATGTACATTAAAAATTAAAAAAAATTTGTTTTTATTAACTCTGTGTAAGACGGAAACCTGTTTAAGACGGAATAATTTTCCGGTCCCTTGAGGTTTCGTCTTAGACAGGTTTCACTGTATAATGTATTTTAATTAAATTTTATAAATTTGTTGCTGGCCTCTCTCTGCAGCACATTAAGAGCTAATTGGAATTATTATTGGATTAAAATTAAGTTGTGGATTTATTATAAATCAATCACAATTGATGACGAAATATTATCAGTAAAATAATTTTAAAAGCCATTTTCAATTGCACATTTAAAACATTTTTAAGAAAACTTAGTTTTAGCTGGGGGAAATCAATCAAGAAGGTACTTATTGGAATTTCTTTATAAGGCGACCATTTTAAAATATCTCCGCCATATTGTATTAATAATCTGTCAACTAAAGGTTTGTTCTTCTAAGAATCTAATCCATTGTTGTACATTACGGTGGCCATCACATCTTGATATTAAGGTCACACGAACATGAGTAAAAATGGACTAATAAATCATTAATATAAAAAATGCCATACAACAACAAAAATATACATTATACTATACATGTAGGTATTTGAATTTTTATTTTTTGTTTATTTATTATTTTCTCTTATTTTTTTTTTAGATTTTTACCAAAAACAATATACTGCCATACGTTAGCAAGTTATACAGAAGCAGAATCCGAGGGCAGAACGTGTAGATCCTGCTTTTAATTAACTATAATCATTAATAGATAAAAGAAATGGAAAGAGCAATGTTTTGCAACAGTTTATTAAATGATTTAGGTCGAATACCTTTTTTTATGATGTTATTGATCTCGAAAAAATTAAAAATTGTAAAATAAAATGAACATGAACATGTGTAAGCTCTTTTTTATACTTACACGTTTAGAAATTGCTTTTGAGTACTGCCCTGCTAACAATAAAAGGCCTAACAAAACATATAGACCCAGGACAGCGGAACCTATCTTAATAGAAGTTTAAATATGGTTATAAGATATTTTCTAAGAAAAGTTGCTAATAAAAAAAGCCTATCTACAAAATTCTACATATAATAGGCTCATACTACTTATAAAAGGCTTATCTACAAAAATTACATATAAAAGTTCTATGGCCATCAAATGACTAGTATTTTTTTATAAAAAATGTTAATAACTCACTATTTTGGAAAATGTAGTTAAGCCTTTTATAGTATAGTTTGTTCTAGGAAGGCAAAAATTGAAAGTTATAAAATATTTTTAGGAAAGTGGGTGTTTATGTCTATATCAGTGCCCAGCACAAGAGCGCTCACGGGCAAATTTGATTGTGTTGCGCATCGTTTTATACATACAATAACAAAAGCGTACAGTGTC
>JANSTT010020151.1:0-10072 GCA_026745375.1 Platyura marginata | reverse complement strand
TTTAAAACGAATAATAACTCTTCAACAATCAGGTTGTCGCACCACTATAGTAGATTTTATAGAGTGGCCGCTATCTAATAGTATGTAGATTTTTTAGAAATTAGACGGCGATTTACAATTTACTGTACAATTTAGAGAACATGTGTGTTAGAGCGAGAAAAGTGATTTTTTTGGATATTTCTCTGCTCTCTCTCTTATATCTACTGCTGTCAAAATAAAATAAATAAATAATTTTTCGGAGTTTTTTTGAAATTGTTTATAGAAATTACTGAAAATTGTTATCCGTATAC
The DNA here is from genome assembly GCA_026745375.1 of Platyura marginata. NCBI lineage: Eukaryota > Metazoa > Arthropoda > Insecta > Diptera > Keroplatidae > Platyura > Platyura marginata. The sequence continues at coordinate 9,782 of JANSTT010020151.1, read as the reverse complement.
TATTTCGCACAAATACTATTTCGTTGTTGGAGTTTTTAAATTTGACTTGGATTCGATAAAAGCGTCTGATACTTTTTATCGGATACTACACAACACTAATACTGGAGAAACTATTCTTTTATTTTTCTAAAAAAAAACAATTGAGTTTTATTAGGTAAATAATGTCATTTCTACGAGGTTCCATAAATTATGTTTGGTGCACCACTAGTGTTCTTGGCAAAGGAGCTACCGGGGCTGTTTTTCAGGTAAATTATGTTTTTCTCAATTTTCCGCCTACAATAGTTAACGGAGTATGATTAATTATTTTTATTTGTAAATCCCCTCTCGTCAAAGTTTATTCATTATGTACAACAATAAATTCAATTGTTTTTAGTTTTATCTGTAATTGGAAATTTTTGTTTATTTAGGTCATCATTTACCTTCTATTTGTTTTATTGTTTTTTCAAGATCTTCGAATGCAACCATCTCTATTTAGACAATATTTCTCGTAAATATTTAATAAATTGTTTATTTTTTTTATAGGGAGTCAATAAACATGATGGCGAACCGGTGGCCGTTAAAACATTTAACCAAATGAGTCACATGCGTCCGGTTGATGTTCAACTTAGAGAATTTGAGGTGCTCCAGAAATTGAATCATGAAAACATCGTCAAATTATTGGCCATTGAAGATGATCAAGAGGGTAGAGGCAAAGTATTTTCTACCTATACAGAAATTAGAGAAATTGATTTTAAACTAAAATTTTTGTTAAGGTCATCGTTATGGAACTATGTACTGGCGGTAGTCTTTTCAATATTCTCGATGATCCGGAAAATTCCTATGGTCTGCCGGAAAATGAATTTTGTCTTGTGTTGGAACATTTATCGGAAGGAATGAAACATTTACGTGATAACAATATTGTCCATCGTGATTTAAAACCGGGCAATATTATGAAATATATTTCGGAGGAGGGAAAGACCATCTATAAGTTGACCGATTTTGGAGCAGCAAGGGAACTTGATGACAATCAAGCGTTTGTCTCGTTATATGGCACCGAAGAGTATTTACATCCGGACATGTACGAACGGGCTGTGTTAAGGAAATCTGTGACCAAAACATTTACGGCAAATGTCGATTTGTGGTCAATTGGTAAATTAGAAATGTACTTTCCCAAAGACGTCAGTATAATTTTCCTTTCAATATAGGTGTAACGTTGTTTCATGTAGCTACCGGAAATTTACCGTTTCGTCCGTATGGTGGTCGTAAAAATAAGGAAACAATGTACTTAATTACGACAAAGAAGGCGTCTGGCGTCATAAGTGGCACGCAAACTTCTGAAAATGGACCTATTGAATGGTCAAGACAATTGCCAACGCATTGTCAACTAAGTTCGGGATTGAAACGTTTAGTGACACCGCTGTTAGCTGGATTATTAGAAGAAAATCAAAAAGTTATGTGGACCTTTGATCGGTTCTTTAAGGAAGTCACGAATATTTTAAATAAAAGACTTTTGCATGTATTCCATGTAAATCGAACATCATCCATTGAGGTAAGTGGGCGGGGGTGTATTTGAGTATTGGATTGGATTTTAAGACTAACACAATTATTACATACCCTTAGATATTTATGGATATGGATGAACATCTCTACTATATTAAAGAGCACATAAAACTACAAACCGATGTTCAACCGGAAAGTCAAATTTTACTCTTAGCCAGCGAGCACTTGGAAGTTAAAGTTGGAGCAAATACACTTGTGAAAGGCTATCCACCAACCGATTCAGATAATCCGATATTTTTGTACAGTATCGATAATAATAATGTTACATTACCAATGGAATTGGAATTGCCAAAATTTCCTACATTCCCGAATACCGTTTCGGTAGAGAATGATGCCAGTTTGGCCAAAGTTGGATGCAGTGTGGGACATGAATGTAAGCGACGCATAGAAATGTATTCGAAAATGGATCATTTAATGAAATTGGGCGTTGAAGAATTTATCAATATATTGGGAACGACCTTAGTTAAATTATTGGAGTATGCGCTCTAAATAGATGTGAGTTGATCGAGGATTAATTGTATTTGATTTTAGAAAAACTAAACATTTGGAAGATTTGGCTTCAGTTGTACATGAAGAAGCTGATCTACTTCTACTATTGTGTGAAAATGTAAGTTATTTGAGACATTTTGGTTAGTTTGTATCAATTTTGGTCTATTATTGTAGACCGATTGCTATGACGAAATGGTACCACTCATTGATAAATTAACAAATCTTAAACATACAATAAATGGCATAATGGAGCCAACCCAATTACTTTATAACAAATTTGTGGTGGAGGATTCCTTAAGGTAAATTTTGAACCACAAATGTTAAATGACATCTAATCTTTTAGTTTTCATATAGTTCCGAATGGAAAACTGCAACGCGAGATAAAAATTGTCCGTGTAAAACTAGCTCAAGTGCTAGAGCTAAGTATTTTATTGAAAGACTAAGAGATTCATGGCAACATTTGCTGAGAGATCGTGCAACCCGTTCGCTAACATATAACGATGAACAATTTCATTCTTTGGAGAAGATAAAGGTAATTCCAGATCATCTAATCATAGAAGCCAGCTGATAATTCTTAAATGTTCCTCTAACTATCCATAATTATCTATAATCACTAATGAACCAATTTCCACACATTCTAGGTTGCCGAAACAGGGAAACGTCTTAAGGCACTATTAAGTGATGATGTAAAACCGGTCGTTGCGCAAATAGCTGAATGTCTAGCTGATTGGTATAAGCGAGCTCAAACTATCTACTTAAAAGTGATTATTCTGTATTCCTATTTTTGGGTAGTTTATAATTAAAAAAAAAACAATTTTTCTTTTAGACACAAATATTGACTAAAGATATAAATAGCTGTGAGAACACTTTGTATGGCATCAGAGAGCATATATTCAAAATTAAGGAAGATCTCAAAAATGAAGATGGTGACATAGTAAACGGGGTATGTTCATTATATACTTAATTATTTTATGTTTTAATTATTTATCTTTGTTATTAGAAAAATAGTACAACTATTCAAACAGAACAGTCACTCCATCAAATGCCAAGAGATATACAAAATAACAGAGTAAACGAACTAGCATTTAAATATCTTATAATATTAATCTAAAATAACTCAATTTTTATTTTAGAATATTCTGATGCACCAAAGAGACATTCAAGAGATTTTGATGCAAAATGCACAGCTTATAGATATGCTACAACAATTTGGCTTAGGCAATGACCAATCCAACTCATTGGATCATAGTCGTCTGTAGATTAGATAGTTCCAAATGTGCACTATGCAATGTGTTCAAAAAGATCAGCAAGACTTGTAAGACTTGACATTAGTAGCAAGTTTTTGTATTGTAACCTAACACAATTTATCTAATTTATTTGTAATTGCAATTTTTAACAATACAATAATTTTATATATTAAATTTGTGCGGATTTTATTTTCATTTTTAACATAATATAAATTTTCGCCTAATATAAAAACCTTGTTTGAGAAGAGTTTGCTTATTTTCAATACCAGCCGTCCTAGCTCAACGCGTTCAAGAATTTGACAAAAAAAAAAACTTGAATTTTCCGATGCATTTTGAAAACTGCATACAAATAACATTTTGTGAAACTCTCGTTGCATTAAAATAGATAAGGACCACACGAATTGACTGAAATTGCATTATACGGCAATAAAACAAGTTAGAGAGAGACACACTTTCGGCCGAGACAAAAAATTAACAACATTCGACTCGAAAAATCATATTAATCATACTGTCTTTTGATATCGTGTATTATATAAATTTTATAAAGCTGTTATTAAACGCACTACTTCTTGAATAGGCAATTCAACGTCGCTAGTTCCTGAAAGGAGGAAAAATTTTTTTCTTTCTAAAACATATTTCGAAGCGATTTAGATAGTTTGTTTTTTTAATTCTAATGTTAGCAAAGGCTAATGGGGCTAATATCACTTTAGTAAGTGAACTATAATTATGAAATAATCTATTTTACTCACAGAAAATTATATCTGATCTGGCATTACTGAACCGGCAACCAATTGATTGCCATAAACGCTCTCATATTGAGAGGAGTGAGAGCTAGACAAAGAGTGTAGTACGTTGAACGTCGTTGATTAATTCGTTACGTTGATTTTTGTCATGTTTGTGGTTTGTGTCTTGTAAAAAATTGAATTAATTGCTAAAAACTTTATTAAATATAAATTTGGATGTCATTTAAATGATAAATCAATTTGTTAAAACATTTTCGTTTATTTGTAATGTGGCCAGTTATTGTTTTTCATGGTTTATGTGTTTTTGCTCATGTGAAAAATGTTTGGATGTCCATTGGCGCCATGACACTATGAAATAAAATTTTACAAAAATGATTAATTTCGCCGAATTTTTTTTATTTATTTTTTTAAACCGGGGATAATTATTGGTGTAATATTCTTGATTGTATTTGATTAAATGTAAGACTTTTTTGGCAAATGTTGTTCACTATTTATTGGTGAGATATAAATTCCGGTTAAAGTTACTCCCCAAAATGAGCGACAAAAAAACATTAAAGTAGATGAATTAGTAAATCTACGTCTCCAAATATAATTAAGTCCATCATGCAATCCGAAGAGGATAATCAACCAGAGGTAATAACATATTAATTCGCTGATCATTCATTTAAAGCAATTTTTCTTGAATTTTTAAGGTAGATTTTAGTTATTGAATTGAACTGAAATGTTCCTCGACTAGGTGGGAGGGAACGGGGCTATTAAAATTGTAACAATAATGATAAGTGTTGCCCTTTGCATGACCTCCGGAAACCTTTCGTAGACTTAAAAGAGTGTTCAGAGAAATTACATTTTTCGGATTAAATAGGAGAAAGATATTCCAATAAATTTTTTTTCTGGTCACAATGTCCTTTCTAACACTTAAGTTTTCTAGATGATAAACGATCAAGAGCAAAAAGCTAGATATAGATTAAGTTTTGTTGCAAAATGCATGCTGACATCGAAACTCAGTTGGAATATTACTTATCAGTTTCTACTTCATTTATTTTTCTGGAAGGATGAATTTTCCAAAAATTTCTATTGTGAATATTAAGTAATTACTAATTCTTTCTTTGTTTCCTGTCTTGTAGGTTGGCGATGGGAATAGAACACTTGAAATTGTTTCTACATCAGGAGATCTTCGTATTAACTCTTCAACAATTGCCAGCGTAGCTCAGGTACTTCAATATACGGTCGAATAATTTAAAAAAGATAATAGCACTTAACTAATTTATATATATGCGAAGAGAGGTACTGCATAAAGATGGTGTTATCCGTCAATCGAAACTAAATCTAAATCTGGAAGATATAGTTTTTTTATCCATTTTTTGTTTGCTATATGTTACTGTAATCAAGTACCCAGAATAGTTACAGATGATCACATGTTGCTTGTAGAATTTCGGCAACTTTCATAGACTTTTTGTCATCGTAAATACGTTCATATTATGGCGATGATTGTTTATGATTATGTTGCATTTTCGTCCACTTTTTGTATGAATATAAGTCATGTCTGTGTATTGGAAATATCTATCCTAAACCTTCTGTTATTTAAATTATTCCCTAAAAACCTTCTTCTGTCGTCTTACGCGAGAATGGAGATACATAGAAAATGGCGGTATTAGCCCTTATGGGCAAGTTAGAAATATCTTAATCTACTTTTCTGGTATCGAAAAAGAATAACTCAACATTTTTACGTTACAGCTAGGAAAATATTGGGTGCTAACAAATCTATTTCAAGCGCCATGTGTATATAATATTCAACCGAAGGTGGAAAAGAATATTTCGGTAAGAATTAAAATTAAATATGCTATAAGATGATGAGTAATAATTCTAATTAGCAAGTCGATTTTTCTACAATAATGTCAACCGATAATCAACTAGTTCTAGATGACACAAATACACCGGTTAGTATTAGTGGAACTCATTCAATTACAATACCTACTATAATAGGTGAGATTCTATAAGTGATTGATAAATAATTTTTGTTTTTCAATTACAATATTTTTCAGACACCAATCAAACACAAAATCTATCTGTCCAAAATCAGGGTAGACATAGTCAATCAATAGTAACGCATAACGATACTACTCAACATATTTTGCTACAAGTTAGAAATAATGATGGTGTCACAAATGATGAACAATTAAATTTAAACTCATCAAAAATTATTGAAACATCACATCAAACAGGAGATGTTAATCAAATTGAGAATGTCGAGCAAAGACAACAAGTAAGATTTTTTCTGTAAATTGCATAATTTAGTAAAACTTCATTTCTTGACAAAATCTATCTGGACAAATCACTACATTAAACGGGAAGGCTAAAACGCTCTTTTGTAGTCTTGTAATGAATCGAATCCTCTCACAGAAAAATGATCTCTATCACTCTCATTCTATACTTGCAAACTAGTGACTACTCTATACCAAATCGCTGTGGCAATTCTCATGAGACAGTATTTTTTAGCTTTTTATTTATGTTTCTAGGTTGAGAAAATTATCGATACTGATTTAAGTGGCGTTACAACATTGCACACAATCAAACAGGAAAAGTTTACCCATATTAGCGAGAAAAATTGCACGGAAATAATTGGTGATTCAAAAATACAACCAACTCCTCAAATAATTGATGTTCGAAGTGCCGATGGGCAAATAATCCACGTGAATATTGAGGATATTAGTCAATTTCTCACATATCACGAAGTTTTTGGTAAAATGCCCAATGAAAATATTGCATCCATAGCAAACACTACTTATACAATACCGGTTGGTGCAAATACGGTTGCGACCACAACTCAAGTGCCACCGAACACTATAAATAACGTTATTGTACCGACTAATCAAAAACTAACATCAACCGCAATGTTAACACCAAAACTAGAAAGTATGTCGAATATTGTTCCTATGGATACTGGTAGCAGCAGTTCTGATGCATCAATGATAGCACCATTTCCAGCCAGTCATTCATGTGATATTTGTGGAAAAATGTTCTCATTCAAATATCAATTAATTGTTCATCGACGTTATCACAATGAACGTAAACCATTTATATGTCAAGTGTGCGGACAGGCATTTACGACAACTGTTGAATTGTCCGCTCACGGAAAATCTCACCAATCGAATAATATGTTTACATGCAATGTTTGTTATCATGTGTTTGCGAATGATGCAAGTTTGGAACGTCATATGAAGAGACATTCAACGGATAAACCGTTTGCGTGTAGTATCTGTTTAAAGACATTTTCGAGAAAAGAACATTTGGACAATCATTTTCGTAGTCATACTGGCGAAACACCATTTAGGTAAATATTTTTGTTTGTTGCTTACACTTTGACACTAGTATGGGTCCTTTGTGCACCACCGAAAAATAGTTTAATTGAAACTTTTAATGTATGTTCCTATATTATTGATCAGAATATTTTGTATGGCCTTAAATTCGTGTTTCATATTATAGAATCCTTTCTCAGCATCATATTTTGTGCAGTATAGGTGTGGTTAATTTCCATCTTATTCAAATGGAACTTGAACCTGTAGGTTTACCATATGTTCTTTTACAGATTGTTGTTGAACTTGTGAAATTAAAATGCTTCATTTAGTCTTCTGTCTAGATGATTTTCACAGAGATTAGATTTTTTAACATACAATTAAGGTTTTTTACTTGAGTTATTCTCTGTTCATTGAGGGCATTCAGAATTTCTTTCCTTGTGTCGTTTTCATTTCACCCTACTCTGTAAAAAAGAATTTTAGCAGGCATAATATAAATATTAGAATTACTTTCTTCCATCGTTTTATTTTTATTATATTGTAAATGCTTGCTTCTAATTTTAGATGTCAATTTTGTGCTAAAACATTTACACGAAAAGAGCACATGCAAAACCATGTACGAAAACACACTGGCGAAACACCGCATCGTTGTGATATTTGTAATAAATCATTTACACGTAAAGAACATTATGTGAACCACTATATGTGGCACACTGGTAATTATTATCTGTTTTCTCTGTATATAGAGTGTTTAAAAAAATTAATTTTATGTAGGCGAAACACCACATCAGTGTACAGTTTGCAGTAAAAAATATACACGAAAAGAGCATCTTGCCAATCATATGCGATCGCATACAAATGAAACACCATTTCGTTGTGAAATATGTGGAAAATCATTTACCCGAAAAGAACATTTTACAAATCATATTCTATGGCATACCGGCGAAACACCGCATCGATGTGATTTTTGTTCAAAAACATTTACCCGAAAGGAACATTTATTAAATCATGTTCGACAACATACCGGTGAATCACCACATCGTTGTGGTTATTGTATGAAATCGTTTACGCGAAAAGAACACTTAGTGAATCATATTAGACAGCATACTGGCGAAACGCCATTTAAATGTGAATATTGTGCAAAAGCTTTTACGCGAAAAGATCATTTAGTGAATCATGTACGGCAACATACCGGTGAATCACCATATAAATGTACATATTGTACGAAAACGTTTACACGAAAAGAACATTTAACCAATCACATACTAAAGCATACCGGTGATTCGCCACATCGTTGTCAATACTGTAATAAAGTGTTCACACGTAAAGAACATTTAAATAATCATATAATGATACATACGGGTGTATCACCCCATAAATGTGAATTTTGTGCTAAAACATTTACGCGCAAAGAACATTTAACAAATCATTTGCGACATCATTCGGGTGATAATCCGCATGTGTGTACCATTTGCAATAAACCATTTACCAGAAAGGAGCATTTGATTAATCATATGAGGTATGTACATAATTTAAAATTGTCCACACAAAAAAAAAGACTAAACAATTATTCTTTTAGCCGTTGTCATACCGGTGAACGACCATATGCATGTGAGGAATGTGGAAAATCATTTCCATTGAAAGGAAATTTGCTGTTCCATCAAAGAAGTCACAATAAAGGCATTAAAGCGGAACGAAATTTCCAATGTGATCTTTGTCCTAAAGATTTTATTTCTAAAGGTAAGTTATGAATTCTTTCTCTTTATACAGTAGTGACGAGTTTTTTAATTATTTAATCAGACCAGTGATTTCCAAACATTAAGATTCACAAACTATATTGAACAATTTTCACCAAAGCATTATGTAGAAAATAAAAAAAACAATAGTTTCTTCATTTACAATGAAGGATCGTACATTTCTTACCTCAGTCGACACAGAGTTTAACTGTTCAAAGTTCTAAAATCAATATCTAGCTAGATGACGTACCCTTGATTTTGGTGATGCATTCTCTTTAAGTGTGTAATGTACATTTAAATTGTAAGATTTGTTGTTTCTTGAGAAAGCAAACTTATGGGTGAGTCCTCGCCATTCAAGGGTGCACAATTTTGAGTTTTATAGCTAAAGTATAAATGCTAGATAAATGATAATTAACATACATATATAAACAAAAGAAGGATCTTCAGGTAAACGTGAAAAAAATAAAAAAAAATGTTTTGGTTTGTCTGTTTTATCACTTTGAAAATTGGCAAATTTATTATTAAACTTTAATATGTAATAGGGTGATTTAAGCGCAAAAAATATTAATATTTATGCTTCCAAATATTTTTAATAATAATAAACAAATTTGCTTGCACACATTTTAAAAATAAAATGATCAAAGAATATAAGGAAATAAATTGTTGTTTAGACGGCTTTTCGGTCAGTGTTGTTAATTAAAAAGACAATGAACTGTCAATTCATCATTTATTTTT
>JANSTT010020150.1:0-10075 GCA_026745375.1 Platyura marginata | reverse complement strand
ATGTATAAACTTGAGCATGTATTCTGTTATAGATGTGTATACGAACAGAGAAGAGAGATGGTGAATTAGAAACTCACAGGTATTGATCGAGCATTTATAAAACATTTACTAGACACGCAAATTAAGTTTGACCCAAAAGTTTAGGATTTTGAAGGATTTTTATTTGGGAAAATTAATAGAAAACTTTTAACTGAGTGTTCTCGTCAAAGTTTTAAGGTAAATTATATATAGATAGATATGGTCTTGTTGAGGAAACCATAAAAAGACAATATGTTATCATATATCATTATAATTAGTGTAGTGGGAATAATTTGAAATTTTTGCTTAATTAATATTAAAAAACTTTTTGTAGGTATAACAAAAATTAAATTTGATTGAACTTTGTCGTCCACTAAAGATCACAGTTAAATAAAGTTAGTAAAATTTTTCGAGATAATTAATTACGTGAGTTAAACTAAAAGTTGGTAAACTTTGTATGTATGTGTTGTTTGAATGCTGTGAATAAATTGAATTCAAAATTAAACTTCCCAACTATACCTAATTACATCATTTTTATTTTCCCTTAAATATATTCATAGTTCGAAATTTTTCTTCCATAGACATTAATTTATGAAGTTTTAAAACAATTTAAAAGTTCTAGATGAAGTGGAGGAAAAAAAACTTTTATATTTTATCGTTTTATTGATTTCAAGTGTGACAACACAAAAAATGAAATAAATAAAAACTAAAATAAAAATTATTTTATTGATAAATGCAATTTTTCCACGATCATGTTCTGCCAAGACCCATACAATATCATTCGACCTTCATTCATTTATAATAGTGCGTAATGCGCATACGTATAATAATTCTTCTTCAGTTTTCTGTTTGCATCGATATAATCACCATCGCAATTTAATATATAAATTTGGATTTATTTAATTAACTCATATCAAAATACCTAAGGTGTTGTGTATTTAATCTAAATAGTGATAACTTGGATAGTGAAATGTTGTGATTTTGAAAATATAGTTTAAAAAGAAAAAAATTCGAAATAAAATATAAATTTGTGTGTTGGCAATTGTAGCCGAAAAAAAAAAATAACCACGTGATTATGTATGGTGGGGTGCCATTTTGTTTATCCTTTGTTTCGTTCGAATGCAGTAACGTAGTAAATACTAGTGCACCTCAGCTGATTATTTTTCTCTCAAAGTATTCACATTAATAAATAGTTCATATTTATTTGAATACAGCGGATTACTTTTCTCTATGTAATAATACAGCTGATTTATTTTTATGACAATAATTGGATATACCGCGTGCAGTAAATCATCGTTGTGAACGTGTAAGTTTAATTTAGTTTATTGACGTCATAAAATACCGCAAATTTTGTTTTTTCATTTTTTGAAAAGTCACCTTACCATAATAATCTGATCACATAAATCTTACTAATTTGGTTATTATAATTTTGGTTTTTAGTTCGATTTATTGTTTAGTTTAAGTAAATGGCAACTTTTGTTTTTGTAAACAGAGTTAAATGAAACCAAACATAAATATTATTCATTTACATTTATATACTTAGGTATAATTATAATAGCGTTCAAAGTAATGAATAATGACAATGTAATTTGAATTCTGTAGAGAATTCCTTGTATACGATTTATATACAATATAATCTGGGAATTTAATTCCCACGTTATTTCAATAAATGTATTGATTACTGATGGGTTCAAATTTAGGAATTATTATTTTCATCAAAGCTTATTTAAATTTGTGTTAAGCTATACCTACGTAATAGCACGCTGGCTTCCAAAATATAGTTCCAAGAAGCAAACAATTTTGTTGAATTAATTAACCGCAAAGCAAGTCTAAATAGAACTTAATAATAATTACCTCTTTATATTATCAATAAATTTAAATTAAAAATAGCTTAGAATAATTACGAAATTAAATAAATTACTTACCATTGAAAACAGCAAAAAGAATATAAATTCCCAGTAGAATGTTTCTGCTTAGCATCACTACAATTTACTCTAAATCACAAATTTTTATTAATCTTTCACATTTTTTTTGTTTCTCCAGAATTTTCTATATTTTCCCAAACATTTTAAATGGCTTTATTTATTTGGTTCTCCTCGTCTTCCCGTTTTCAAATGTTAAAATTGCAATTAATCACACAAGCCCATATTTTTGTGCTGGGTACTTTTAACTGGAACATTTTTCCTGTAATGTTTAACTATTTCTATGTTTGTTCGTTTAATTTAAATAATGTTTTATGGAAATATTTTTGGTGTTTGCTGTACCTACACGAATCGTTTATTATCCCAAAAAAAAAAAACAAAAAAAAAAAAAACAAAACCACCAAAAAAGGAAAAATAAAAGAAAAAACAGAGAATGTATGTTATTCGTTTTCCCGCTCCCCAAAAATATAAATCGTCTGTGCCAAAGAAAATTAGATATATGTATCATTCTAATGGGGATTTGGCGTGTGTAGAAAACATGACGTTTTCCGAAAAATTCCTTTTTAGATTTTGAAAAATATTCGAAAGGAATACAAGTGCTGGGTTACTAACTTAGACGCCTATTAGTAGCTTAGTTAATTGAAATAATAAAAAATGGCTACTGTCAGGATAGCATTAGAGAAAAATTATTTCTGTTATCGTTGTTATTATTATTATTATTATTATTGTTTTTTCATGAAAGTTTGAAAACGCTTAGAACTATTATGTAATAAATAGTTTCTTTGGTATGAGAATGATTTAATGACTATAACTTTGTCGTATATCAACCATAATTTTATGATTTATATTTTGGTATTGTGTTTAATATTATTTTTGTTCTTGTTGATAATACCTTGTAAAAGGAAAGAATTATATAATAAATTTGATGTGAATGATATGTGGTGTTGAATCGAATATAAATTTTTAAAATAGAACTTGTTCAGAGTGACACTGAAGTCAAACTTTTAGTGAGACTTCAGTGTAGTTTATGTGTTCATATATAGTGGTTTGGATAAGTTTTGCTACCACGTTCTTTGTAGATAGGTATGAGTTTTGTTGTCTGATGATATATTATATAGTGCCTTGGATTATGAACATGTTTCCGGAACGAATTATGCTCGCAAGTCAAGGTTTTACTGTATAATGTATACCAAGGGTGGTTCTGCTATGACGCAAATTGTGTCATGACCAGTTGACAAAATTGAGGAAGTACTACACTTTTTAGATAACCGATTTCTTCTAGGACTTCCATTATTTCTTTTTTCTTACAACACATAAGAAATCTTCTTCGAAACAATTTTGAAAAGATAGCTCCTTAAGTAAACTTTCCACGTTATATTCAGAGAATTATGTTTAGGCAGATAATTAAGGTAATTTAGTAGTATCAATTACTGCTAAGATAGCCAGTCAAGTTTATACTTAAAAATGTATTGGAAATATAAGAATAGCAATCAGTGCGGTAATTCGTTTGTGATGTAGACGAATTTAGAATTTCAGAGTTATTTTGCATATAGGTAAAAATGAAACCCACGCTACGTTATCGGTCAAGATTGTTTCTCTAGTTGTTTTTTTTTACTTCAACCGAATATCTACTCATATCTGACAATTTTTTACTTAATAACGGAATGAAATACAGAAGCTTATTTAAGAATTGTGATTTATCTTTGAACCTATCTAAATTAATACCTACTACAATAAATCGAAAGAATACGAAATTCTAATCAGACTAATATATCAAATCAATGCATTATAAGAAAATATTACTTAATTTTCATATATCTATTTTGGAATATTGTCTAGTCCCCCTTGCTACCACCCTAACTAAATAATAATAACCAACCCTCAATACAACTTAAACCCAATTTACGTTGTTTGATTTATTAATAAGCTACATGATGGGTATACCAGATATATAATTACTATGGCATTTGAAATATGAGTATAAGGTACGTAAGAGGTACCTCTATCTAATTTACCTAAAATATAATAATTTAGCTTTCTCTCATCTATGTATGTATAACATTTAGTCTATAGATATACATAGGAAGATATTACATAAACCACTCTCATGAACGGTGCCTAAAAAACAATACCAAATTCTTTTATTTACTAAAATCATGCGATCACGCGTGGTATGCTATCTGTTGGTATAAATAAATTATTACTTTACTCACATTAGTTTTCGGGGGAGTAAATGTACCTTATATACATCTACATAAGTACAAATACATAATAGGTATATAAACTAATACTCCTGTTTGTATTGCTATCGTGTTATCTATTTTTTGTTTTTTTTTATTAGGCTATTGAAAAAATAATTAGTCGAATACATGAAAAGTAGCTTAGTGTATAGTGCGAGCCAAACAAAAATATTTGTAACAAGGTCAAGAATAAGTTAGTCCATATTCACACGCAAATTGACGTAGTAAATCAAGAGGTAATATAAAAACATGATACTTTTATTTCTAAAGAACAGAATCTGTAAAAATATAGATAAATGTATATATGTTGTTGTTTTGGTGACTTTATTTTTATTTTTTATACCATATACAATAGCGCACAAATGATTTTTTTATTTACGACAATGCAATATTTATGAAATCTTTAAGGTTTTCTGATATTGAAATCAGATCATTATCAATATGAATACTGAATAGTAAAACTATTATTGAGCCTCCGTAGAGTGTATTTAGCATAATATATGGTCTACAGAGGCTTAAGTACTATTTTTAGTACTTTTCATTGAAAAGATTTAATTTTTTTTTTTAAATATTTTTATATATTAAATATGTAATTCATCTTCTTATATTTAAACCAAAGCCTATTAACCCTAATTACGTTGGGTCAATATACTTACGTTAACGTATGCGATGAGTCTCATAGACTCATAGGGGATTTTAGTAGATTTACTGGTGTTAATCATATTTTCACATTTATTTTAAATTCATGGTGACTACTGTAATAGGCTTACAAAAATATATGTGTAACAAAAAAATATAGAAACTGTTGTGAGGCAAATAAATGAAAACGAAATGGAAATGAGTCTCCGAGACTCATCCCAACGTAATTAGAGTTAAAAAACTTACAAAAAGTTACTTTAAGTTACATTTAATCCGATGCTGATATACAGTGTTGCTAAAAGACATATTTCTTAAACACAAGTAATTAACTTAGGGGTTTTTTCTTATAGACAGTTTTCTTTTAACAAATTTTATTTTTTTTTTTTTTACAAAAGATGTATAGCGGAGTGGTGTATATTACACCCTATTTGTTTCGTTATTCCGTTATACATATGTGTACTGTATGTTAATCTGTCTGGCAAAAAAGTTTTTTAGATGTTTTATTATCATCAAGTCAACATTCATTATACGAATTATCACTGTGTTAATATTTAAATGTTAGGAACATGTTAGAAAGATTTCTACGATGACAAAGCTAATTTAATTAAATTTAAATCACTTTAATTATTAACGTTTAATTATACATACAATATGTATTACATAGTAGGTATATGCATCCATAATATGTTTGATTATTTTGCTATTTATAAAATTTTGCATACAATTATTTTTCCCCTATTATTTCGACATGACATTGGTCAATTATTCCATCAAAAGCACACCAGTCGCAACAATCAATCTCCGACAAAATAGAAATGCCAACCATATTCACCAACCTCTATATACCCTATATGTGCAATTTGGAGTAGGGTAATTACAAAATAACAGAGATAAAATAAAAATATTTTTATATACAATTTAAAATTGTATTTTTTTTTCAAAATTCTGTACACAAAACAGAATAGAAAACTGAGCAGTAATTTGCCACTTAATTTATGCATTTTTGTTCCGTTCTTTTAAACATCATCAGTGTAACTATAGATATATATATATGTATGTATCTACGTTGAACTAACTTTTCTACAGCTCAATTTCCATCTATTTCTATAGTAGTAGGATACATATAGAATATAGATAGAGAGATTCTAGAGAGAAAAACAGATCTACATCATACGTACAGCGTAAAAATAAAAACAAAAATCGAACACGAAATGGTTTTGAATGCAATTTTTCAAGCTTGGAAAAAAAAATTGGTATATACTACCACTCGAATTATTTTTACCGAACAGGTATTGAAGTGACTTCATATAATAAATTGACTAGAAAAAGGAAAAAAAAATGAAAAAAATTGTCTAAATATGTACATGATTTTTCATATCTTCGTTTGATTTATTTACATATAAGTAACCTATAAATAATTAACCAATAATTGCAATGAGTTTTCCGGGTTATGAATATATGCTAATTAAATCATACTAACACTAACAGGATGTTAAGCATATATAGTAATGAATATGTGATTTTTAACTTTTCTTAAATTAATTTTTTTTTGTAATGATACATTTTGTCTGTAGGGTCTATAAATTTTTTGATACTTGGCAGGAAATCACAAAAAATAAAATATCTCTATCCGATGGCATATTTTCTATTATGTTTCTGGAATTAGTTACCAAATCACTACGGTTATTAATGTCAATAATAATAATATAAGAAAATTAAAAAATGCTAAAAAAATTAAATAAAAACATAAATCAAACGTAAATCAAGCGAAACTAAAGTGTGCCTTCGCAACAAAAAAGAGAAAAAACTTGTGTAACAAACTGAAAATATTTAAAAAAAAATTCGAGCTGATATTTATTGCTAAAATTTCGTATTATGCTCGAAAGGGTTCATACTCATCATCATAGTCCAAGAAAATGACAATTTTCTATAATTTAATTAGAAAAATTTATCGCAAAACTTGCCTAGTCAGAATCAATGTTTTTAATCATTATTTTTATTGCATCTGTTAAGATTTAATTGTCCAATCCAATCATTATCCACTCTGATGCGCTATAACAAAATAATCTGTTCTTAGAAAAATCAAAAATATTTCAAAGTTTCTTTTGAAATCAATAAATTGTGGATTTATACGGATATACTTAGAGATCGTATATATTTATTGCATTTGAAATCAATTTATTCTGGAGAATTATACGCTTTACAGTTCGCTTTTTTTCTTTTTCTTCTTCCTTTTACACAACACAAAAGTCGAAATAAGAGAATGTATTTTGTGTGTATTGGATGACAGTGATGTTGTCTCGACGGTTTAAAACTCTACCGAGAACGTCTTTGCTCGGGGATAACAGCAAACAAATCGATTTAAAATGTCAAAAATGAAGCTCGCCGCCTAGAGGGTAAGAAATTTATTACTACATTAACAATGGTAATTTTGTTCACACCGGTACGGCATAGTATAGTATAGTACATATGTATGTATATACGCAGCATTAAAAATACAAAGAATTTAACTGTCTCCATTTCACTAGATACAGCTATGTTTACGCCAAACGATATAATCTCCATTGAATAATCTGTTAACACCCCCATTCGTAAAAAAATACTGTCACTCAATCACAAGAAAAAAAGCACTTCCGTCTTGAAAATACTCCTATCGCAGCAGCTGACTTCGAGTTATTTTACACAGAAAAAAAAACAAAAAAAAAAGATCATTTTCACATCATTACTCGAAAATGTCAGTTAACTTAATGAATTCAATTATTCTAACTTTGAAGAAGTGAAAATGATATTGATGACAAAAATTTAGAATATTTTCTCATACCTAACGGGTCCTACTAAAGTAGGTAGTAGGTACATAAGAAAGTGTATATGGTATGTATATAGAAAAATCGAATACCCAAACTACAAAATAAACTTTCCCTGTGCTGGGAAAGGGTGGATAAAACTAATAAAACTAAAAAAAAAAGAGTTTTTCTTTCCCATACTCAAAGTCGAATCAATAAATATATATGGTCGAACAGCGTCAAGAAAATTGAGGTTTAGTTGCATGGGTAAATAACAACACCCATGAGTACATACCTTTGAAGGAATAAATGTTTTACCTTTTTCAATCATGATTTCAAAAACACAGTTGACTTCGATAAATGACCGAAATGCGTCATCGAAGAAAAAAAAAAAACATTAAACGGTTTGTACGGTTGAAAATATTTTTATTTGTAGAGGGAAATACACACTACTACACCATTAAATGTAAATCGTTTTTATAAGTTTGCATTTATTTAGATTTAAGAATAAGAAGTCTAATGGTCTCTTTAATACTGATTGGGTACTTAACCTCTAACTATTTAAGCCAGTAAAAAGCATGAGATTAATATTTAAATTTTTTTAACGTTATCCCTGGTGAATTGAAGCATCTTTAAAAATGAAGTCTACGTATTGCTTAAGCCTGCGCCAACAGTTGATTATGTTTAGATTTTGGATGTCCCTTTATCCACCATTTTTTGTCTATTATTTAACAATCAGCATTCCAGATGCATTCCAAATTTACCTTTTCTAAGTAAACCGATATTATGTCTGGTTACTCGATTTCTAAGTAAGTGCATAATGTTTTTCCTATATTTGGTATTATGCTATTAAAAACTATTCCCGATAATGAGTAAATTTCTCCTTATATACAGGTTTCGCTAAAACACGGTTTCGAAATTGTGGACGTCAATGCGGTTCCAGTTTCGTATAACGCGGTTATGAAATTTCCAAATATTGATTTTTTTACTTAAAATATTCTTTAAAATTGAGACCATATTTTATACGAAGCTCATAGTATTTCATGGGCTGCATTGAGAATTAGTAGAATTAATGGAAAACTATTCAAACTCACCTTCCTTGTCTCATATAATGCGGTATTTTTGAGGAAACTAATCTCCGCGTTACACGAGTGAGGTCTGTAGTTGGAAGGAGTATATGCCATCTGTATTGTGTATGGCTAAAGGCTATTTAAATAATTTTCCTCATTCTTCAGCCCAGCGTATATTTTGACTTCTTATATGTTTATTCATTAATATTTCTTCATTCCTCTATTTGTAAATCTTCATTAAATATAATTTTTAATTGGTTGGACTGTAACTACTATGTTGGTACTTTAGATATGCATATTTACAATACAAAAAAATATAATAAGTATATTTATATAGCATATATGTATATGTAGCTACAATATAAATATGTATATGAATGAAATTAAAAAAAAAACCTCTTTCTATAAAACCCCTTGATGTATGAAATTGCAGCATGAATTCCATGTAATACAATACCAATGGCTCTTGACCCCTCTGTGCAGCAGTTTTTATTTAATGGAACACTTCACATTTTGACATCATGAATGGAAATTTGTGAACCCTGGTGTTTCAGAAAAAATATAATGCAATTATAAGTAGATGGGACTCCTCAGTTTTCATTAAACTCGCATATATGACATAAATTAATTAAAAAAAAAAAAAAATTCAATTAAAATATGTACTAAAATAAGTTTGTTAATTAGAAAACGCGCTGTACTTGAACATTTTTTTTTTCAAGAATTCGTTTCTCCTTTATTTTTCATTCAAGATTGCGTTTATATCCAGTTTGGTTCCAGTTACCAGAGAATCGATATCGAAAAAAATAATGATGTCATTATTATAAACGAACGTAAGTTACCGCCTGGCTTATTGTTCGAAATCTCTTCAAATCCAGCAATCAACACTAAGGTAAGTAGTTTAAGCCTAGATTTTCTTTTTCGGATTTAGAAATAGATCCTATACCTATAAGGTAAACATAAATTTTGGGGGTAACCGATTATCCGCGCGCATTTATAACATTTTCTTTTTACCATGATAAAGGAGTAAATCCCCGAGCTTCATTTTCTGAGTGTAATTATTACACCATACAAAGTGAATGAAGATAAGGAAAATTTCCAAACATTTTCACAATAAATTGAGTTTCTCGTATCGTACTCTTTGTATTTTATTAAGATATGTATATCCTTCCGTTCATTCCTTCACTATATATACGGAGAAATCTCTAACGAAGTTAATAAGGATAAAATCAGCATGTTATTTGTTTAATTATTGTTTTGGGATGCTACTTTTCCGTCTACGTGTGTCGAATAAATTATTTAAAATTTTTGGAACTTACTACGTATACATATGCAGTACAATTGTATATTAATATCATATAACATGTAATGATATCACATGTTGGTACATGAATTTATTGATCGAA
>JANSTT010020149.1:0-10082 GCA_026745375.1 Platyura marginata | reverse complement strand
AGTAAGATCTCTATTGTTTTTGGAGCAAATCGGACAAAAAATAGGGGAGGCTGTGGTACAGTGTTTACCTAATTTTGTTATAAACCATTCATTTACTCGAAAGGTAGTCGAAATGTAGAAAAAATGAATATGACAACAATTATAGAGAGAGAATACAAAAATAAAGATTTCTTTCATAGATTAACAAATTGTACGACGCTGCAATCAACTTTATTGAATTTCTAGGGTTTTTAATCATTTACTCGAAAAGTATTTTGATTACAGAAAAAATTAATATGACGAAAATGATTGAGAATAAAAAAATAAAGATTTCATTCATAGTCTAAATAGTTTCACGAAATACCGTTATGGCGCTGCAATCAATTTTATGTCAATTCTATGGTTTTTAATTATTTATATTCAATTTACCCAATTATATTTATTATACAGACAAAATAGACACGTACAAAGATGTAAATAATAAACAAGTACTCATACGGGTATATTATAATCGGCGTAGCCATTTTTTTCTTCTTTACTGGTTTTTCCATATAAAATGCCAAAATGGACACTCTAATTGTATAGAACTTGAAAATAATTAAATAAAATTTTATCCGAATTTTTCGTATATAGAAGCAATTCCAGTATTTTCATAAGATTTACGTCAAAACATCATCTTGTTTTCCCATCATATAACTCAAACTTTGGCATTAGTCTGTAAATTTCATCTTGTTAATAGCAATCAACGCCGAAATTGATATTGAAGTTGAAGAGGTGTTGTACGTGTTTGAATGTATAGAAAGGCGGTGGGAGCAATAATTAAAATGTTTTACGAAAATATTCTATAACAAATGAACCATCAAAGTAATCGCTTGTACAATCTCCGTATATAAATAGCTAAAAAGCTTTGCAGTTGAGCGTAAATATCTTTTTGTCCAAGTTGAAGATTTTGTATAAATTTGACTATGTCCTATACGTCTTTATCTGTATATTATGTCAGTGGCGGCTCGTGAACTGTTGATGCCATCGTTAGTTAGACCAACATCTTTTTTGAGGGGTTTTTTTAAACTTTCTTAATAATTTTGAAAATTTGTATTTTTTGTTAAATAATGTTTTTGGAAAAGGTTAACCCTTTAAGGTCTATATGTTTTGAATTAAAATTAAACTAAATTTGTTGAGAGAGACATTCTTTTTATTTTTAACCAATTTTTAAAAAGTTAACCAATTAAAGGGACAATTTGGACCTTAAAGGGTTAACGTTTTCTAAAAATAAAAAATTTATGACAGCATTTACAATTAAATTCTGTAAAAGGTTTTAGAAAATGTTTGATTAACTCTTTCATGTTTAAAATGTATAGACCTTAAAAGGTTAACTATTTCTAAAAAATTTATTTAATAAAAAATGTTGTAAATTTAAATTAATATAAAAATACAAATTTTCAAAATCAAATCTTTTATATGAAGACTGTGTTCAAAATTGTTTCACTTTTTTTAAAAAAATAAACCCCAAAAAAAAAGGGTAAAGATTTTTTTCCATTTTCTTCCATCAAAATGAGGTTTTTTTTTTAAATAGACGATAATGGGATCAGTAATTGTAACGAGCCGTCACTGGTTATAGGTCTTCTTTTTCCAGATAATTGTCTATTACATTGAATGAAGTATTTGTTTGTTTACCCTATATATTTTCTTCTAACATTAAGTATGTATATAATCTGAGTATATATAGATACTTGGAAAAACTATAGAAAATTCATACAATATCATTCTATTCTATACTATACACTTTGTTTTGTACTTTACACCTACATAAAATATATTCGTAGGTATGTATATAGAACTAACGACAATGAGATACTCATTCAAAAATGATAGCCGCCTTAACAGAGAGAGAGAGATATATATGTATATAGGTGATTCGTTCGGGTTAAGATGTTTAGGCGCAATGTTTAGGTAAGAAGTTGTTAACATTAAATGTTTTATGTCCCAAAGAAAATGTTATAATGTCCCTGAAAATTAATAATACTACAATGTAGATGGAATTACTTTAGTATTATACTTTATTATCATAAATTTGCATAATTTTGAATTAAATTTCCAAACTATACTAAATAAACATGTTTTGCGCAAATATATTTATTTACGTATGGAAATGTGTCTGAATACTGTTTGTGGATGTTCAATCGTTCAATTATGTAAATATATTAAATTATTTTATGCCATTTGTAAACTATTTTTGGATTATAATCTTATTAATAGTAACAAACTTATAGTGTCATTCATAAAGTAAATAAATTAAATACTAATACTAATTTAATATTTAAGTTTAGCTAAATTAAATATGAAATCTACATAAAACAACACCAGCAACACTGTACGGAAATTATTAATTTAAAATTTAAAAAAATTTGGTTAGACATTCGAAAAAATTAATAATTTTTTAATTAAAATTATCCCAACAATTTTTGTTAAAAAAAAATTTAAAAACAAATTAATTCACAAATTTAAAATCAAGAATCTTAAATTATATTGCATAACGAAGCTTCAGAAAAAGTTCTTGAAAAGAATTTTGTTGATTTCTTTAAAATGCTTTCTTTTTTTTTACTGTTTTATTAATTAAAGGCAAATAATTTATGAATGGGTACACAATTGGGTTGAAAAGTTTTTGTGTTTAAAAATATTTTTCCTTTATACATCTAAATTTGTTTTCCCCATAAATTATATTTTATTGTCTTCTTTTGTGTTCTATTTTTGAATTTAATTAAAAAAAAAACATTTCAAATATATTTTTTTCAAATTCTTGGATAAACTTAAATATCAGTAAGGAACTTAAAGAAACTTAAATGTTAAGAGAAAAAAAATAATCCTATCAAATGTTTTTATAAATATTTATTACTATTTTTTTTTTTTTTCAAAAAATACCCAGAATCCTGAGGTGTAGTCGAAAATTGAGTTCGAACTATTAGGCTTACCTACTTCAATCACAATGCCCATAAAATCATATTTTTTTTTATTTTTTTTAAAAAATACTCAGAATCTTGAGGTACACTTGAAAATAGAATCCGAATCACTGGGCTTACTGAAATCACAGTATACTCTTAAAAGTACTAAATAAATATTTAAAATTGATTTTCTGCACCAATTGACACATCCACGATTATATAAATACCCAGAATCCTGAGTTGAAGTTGAAAACAGAATCCGAACCATTAGGACCTTACCTAAAAATTTTTATCAAAATCAATATGATCCTAAACCTAGCTAGTATTGGTAAAGTAGAATTCGAACCGTATTTAATTTCAATGACAGTTCTACCCAAAAAATCATTTAATTTGTCTTGGTCTGGTGAGAATCGTTCGTGAGTTCGTGTGTAGGTTTAAACACTTAAGGCTTTTGTATAGGTATAGGTAGACACAAAACCATTTTTGAGAATTCCTTCCAGTACTATAAAAAGATGAAAGGAGCCCTAAGCCTGTGCCGTAACAATTTACAGAAACAGAAACAGCCATTCACTTAATGGAAGCGAGTGTGTCGCATATATTCCATTAAAATATATATAGAATCTTTGGTTAATTTCTCCTCGACAACGTACTCATTGCCAATAAAGGACATAGTGGAGCTTCTGTGTAACGAGGCACGGTTACAGGTACAATGAACTCATCTTATAGCCTATCTTGTCGTATTATTCTGTAACAGTGACGTAGCGTGGATTTTATTTTTGCCTCTATTTATACCTCTGGAATTATTACTTTAATCCGCATAATTCCGTTAATTGTTGAAATATTTTAATGAACAGAATCTTATTTCAAGGAAAATTTTATTTTAAACCATTTTTTTCATATTATTTTTTTTTAGTTTTTAAAGAAAATATCGAGAAAATCATCAAAATATTCAAACTTAAAACTGGGTATTCTGTAAAATTGGCCAGTTTTGATGATTTTCTCGATATTTTGTTAGAATAACCAAAAAATGGTATAAGGCAAAAAAGATTTGATATACAATTTTACTGAAAAAAAAGACTTTCTTTATTAAAATATTTCAACAATTGACTGAGTTATGTATGTTGGCATCCACTATCAATCAAATTAATATATGTACTTGATCAAACCAAAACCATTGTAGATGATCTCTAAAGATCAATCAACGTTAAGAAAAGAGTAAATTTTCCAAAATTCTCCAAAATTATATTAAGTCAATTACTTAAATATATAATGATCGTTATCACTAATAATTTTAAGCTTTATATTGTCTTTAATGCTTTTGAATGTGTTTAAAATGTGCATCATCTACCAATTACAATATTTTAGATGTAAAATATTTATAGAAATTGTACCGCCACCAGACCAGCATGAATTCTTTTAGCATTTTGTTGAGTGAACATTGTTAACTCTTTAATGTAAAAAAAAAAAAAACTTTATATTTTATAGTATACCTACTAGGGTGGGTTTAGTATATAACATCATCTCATCAATTACGCTCTGTTCTTTCATTGTACATATATATATAGTATACCCTTTCTAACCATAATATAGACAAAAAGACAGACGGTAATATAAAAAAAATATCCATATAGCCTTCTATAAAGGACTTTTCTATGTTTGGATAAAGTTTTTTTGTTTTTTATCGTTTCTCACTTTAACAAACGTAGATATTTATTTATGTATATTTAAGTCTATTGTTTTCTAATTACAGCCAAAACAAAGAGGGTTAGGTACTGTAAGAAAATAAATTATACGAATTACAAAGAAGAAGAAAAACACTTTTTCTATCGAAAGTACCTTTATTAAAACCACTTAATGGCGAAAATTGTTGATGAAAGTTATTTTGGAAGGAATACCTATAATTGTAGAAATTATTTAAAGTTTTTTCCAAATATTAATTGGAATGTTTTCGTATTTTAATGTTTTGCAGACGAAATTTTTTAAATTTACTTTGAAATATAAAATCAATAGAGCTGCTTTGTATCAAATTACGAAACGTGTATTTACTTATGTAGTATATGCATGCAAGTATTTAATTTTCAACAAAAGGTTATTTTACTTTGTTTAAAAATCATTTTCGTTTAACATTATTTTCTTGTTTTTTGTAAAAATCCCTAATGCTAGGTAGTTGGTATACTGTACAGAGAAAAACACCTTCGTTATTACATAATGTTTCATACGTTAAACAATACAAAGAAAAATGGCATTTTCCAGCATTCATTTTAAATAAAAACCACTTGCTTTTGTATTCTAATATATTATTAAGAAGCATAGCCGGAAAAAAGACTTTTTTTCTTTAACCTAGCGGAAATATTTGAATGTTTTTTGTGTTCTTCTTTGCAACAAGAAACAATTTTAATTAGTTAATCTAATTCATCAGTTTAAAAGCTAACAGAGTCTAACGTGTTAAGTTAGAAAAACAGCCGATGATGGTACATGTACATAAATACAAAATACTCTAAAAAACCAGTAATACGCCGATTACAATACACCCGTATGAGTACTTGTTTATTATTTAGAACTTTGTCCGTGTCTATTTTGTCTGAACAAATATACATATTATGAATATAAATGATTAAAAATACTAGAAATAACATAAAATTGATTAACGGTACTTTTTGGTCTATAAATTAAATCTTCATTTATTTATTCTCTATCATTTTAGTCATATTCATTTTTTCCGTAATCCAAATACTTTCTGGGGTCAAAAACCCTAGAAACTTAATAAAATTGATTGCAGCGCCATAACGCTAGGTCATACAACTTTTTGGTCTGTGAATAAAATCTTCATTTTTGTATTCTCTATAATTATTGTTATATTCATTTTTTCTACATTCCGACCATGTTTCGAGTAAATGATAAAAATTTGGTTCACACTACTACAGTCTCCCCTATATTTTGTCCGATTTGCTCCCAAAATAATAGAGATCTTACTCTCAAACTACATAATAAACTGGAAACATTTCACGTTTCTAGTTAAGAGTATGATGAATATTAAAGGAGGTTACAAACTCCGTACCAAATTTATAATACCCTTTTATTAACATCATACGGGTATCCTTGTCAATATACGATGTACCTACACATATGCGCTGTAGCTGAAAGCCACAAAGACAAAGCTTTAAAATAATATTAGCACATAAAGGCATGTTCTGGATATATGGAATGTATTTATAGCATACATAAGTAAAGCTAATCATGTATAATCTTGATTGACTCTATCATTCACCATTTTCACTAAATACTCATCAATCATTCTTATTGTAGATGTGGTACTTGCTTAATAGATAATTTCAAAGAATAATTTAATTTTCTATATATTATAGATATTATATCGAATATATTCGCGCAAATTTTATAAATATTTTAACAGTAATTTTTTGGATATATAAATAATTTTGTTATGATTCAATTAAGTTTTCTTATCCATATCCTATATCATTTTCATTTGTGCTTTTTAAAAAAAAATGTTTAAATAATATTTTTAAAATTTTATTGCCGGCTCTGCGTAGAACCCCTAATTTTCTTACAACATTTTTGGATTTATTTTTAATAAAAAAACATAAAAAGATTTCAAAAACCCAAAATATTACAAATACGTCCAATCATTGGCGTCTGTGCACCAGGGATGGCTCGAGTCGTTCACGGAACACCCTGTTAATTAAGGCAACATTACCTTTAATAATTTTTTAAAAATTGGCACAATAAAATTTTCGACAGGCTCTACATAAAACAAGTAACATCTGTATTGGTATAGTTATAATTAAACTACTTTACACAGAGACGAGAGCTTTTACCGATTTGGCGATTTGGCACAATAAAAGTTTCAACAGGTTCTGCATAAAACAAGAACCATCTCTATATGTAGTTATAGTTAAACTACTTTACACAGAGAGAAGAGCTTTTATTAAGTGGCGGCTTGTGAGAATTATTGTTAAATTATTTATAAACAAAAACTTAGGTCATTTTGTTGGAAGAAAATAAAAAAAAAATATTTAAGGCTTCGTTTTTGAGCTTTTTTTTAAAAAAAAGCCCATTTTTGAACTTTATTATTAATTAAAGAAATGATTTTGAAACTATGTATTATTATATTATTTTCAAGTTGGAGCATTTTTTTTTTAATTTTTGGAAAAAGTTAACCCTTTAAGGTCCATTAATTTTCAACATGAAAACAACAAATAAAAATTCAACAAGATATTCTTTATGTGTTTAGTGTTAGTGTTTTAATATATTTTTAAAAGTTAACCCTTTAAGTACCGTTTAGACCTTAAAGGGTTACCGTTTTCTAAAAATGAAAAATTTACGAAAGCATAATTTGCCTCATACAAAATGAAGAATACATACTCAGTTCTTTTTTCATAAGTACAAATATTAGCTATAAAAAAATCAGCCATTTTGAATAATCCAATACAACTTTTTGGTTCATCTTTTTTTTTAATAAAAAGTTTTACATAAAAATAGGAATAAAAAAAAAAATAACCTCATACTCTTGACATGTCCTTACCATCATCAAACCACTACCTGTCTCAACTTTTTAGACATAGGCAAAAATATAACTAGCGGTTTTTAAACGATTGTCTGGTGTTCCTTATCTAAACCAAACAAATTAATGTACATACTCGTATATACTACTTATGTACATTTAATTAAAATTTCAACATCAAACAATATTCAAATGTATCGTTTAATAATTAACTAAGCATTTCCTCCGCACGCCCACCCCTCCCCTTCTATGTATATCCTTTATCGTAGTATAAATTTTTTGCAAAAACACCCTCCCCCCCACAAATACACAACACATAATACCGACCGACCGACACATCCCCACTATTAAATGCGCCGCATGTTCAATGTACTTCTTTTAACATAGGAATGGAGGCTCTGCTATTGCTATTATATTAGTATAAAAGGCTCTCAGCATGTGATACCAGCAATCATTTTTATTCAGTCGCTTGAAAATTACGGATTGATAGGCAACGGTCAACGAATAATTACTTGGTGACGACGGGGTTAGCAGCAATATAAAAACCCTCACTTAGGAATTTTTTTCTCTCTCACTCCAAAAAAAAAAAAAAAGAAAGCAAGAAAGTGTTTCTAGAGTCTAAAAGTTCCTTGATTTGTGATTTATTTGGTTTCTTGGTGAAAATTCAGTGTGCTCAAAATTTAAAAAAAAAAACAATAAACAAGGCTAATATCAAACATAACTATGTTGAATATTTTCAATTTGTTTATTGGGTTTGTGATATTTGGTATTTCTTTTGGATTACCGATTAAGGTGAGTGCTTAAAATGTTTTAATTTATTTTTTGAGTAATTTCTTACTAAAACAGATTAAATAAAAATTAAAAATAACTATAAATATAAATTTTTCTTACAAAAGCGTAATTTTGAAAGTTAAAAATCTTCTTTTATAGATAGAATTATTATTGGTTTTTTTTTAATTACTAAAAATATTAATTTAAAAAAATTAAATTAAAATATTTTTTTTTTTATTTTTTATTTTTTAAATGATTATTTAAATTACAGAGTTATCTCTTTTTTTTAAAATTCATTATGTAAATTTTATCTATTTCTAATTTTTTTTCTTTAGAATTAAAAAATTTCGATTATTTTAATTTACAAAATATTGAACCGACCATTAAGCCTAAAAATATAAATTTTTATTGTGAATTTGTATACCTCAATCCAGTTTCTAACTAATCTCATATTTCTTTTGCCTTGTGGAAATAATTAATAGAAGCTTTTTAATAACCTTATTAATAAATAATATAATTTTATTTCTAATTAAAAACCTTATTAATAAATAATATAATTTTATTTCTAATTATTCAAAACTCATAGCGATATACATAATCTACATGATTGTTGCCTCCTAGATCTATAAAGTGAGGAAAAAAAGTGAAAATTGTTCAGGAATGCTCAAAAATAAACCTAAATATTTGACATTCAAAATTTTAATATGATAATAATTAATATAAAAACTTAATTATAAGTTTTGTGCCAAATTTGAATTTTAATTAGAAGCTTTTAGTGTATAACACACTTCGGCACTGTATTTATTTAGGCTAAAGTGAAATTATACATGTTAGGTATACAGGACGAGTGTTTCGTAATTTAAATTATCCATGATATTACCTGTTGAATATAATGAAGAGATAATTCTGTAGTTTGTTTGGGACTTTAAAGTGGATTTTGTTCTGCCAGCGTTCAGAGTATTATATAATAATACGATTTGTTGTCACCCACCATGTACTCGAAATTTAATATAAAATTTTTTTTTTAAGAATTTCGTAGTGCTTTGTTTAGCTTACAATAAATAGAGTATTGGGGGTTTGGGTAAGAATTTAAATTTCAGCTCGTATGGTAAGACTTGATATATTACAAAATATTTTTTAATATATTTTTGGAGCAGTCTATATGCGAATGAATATTAAACAAAAAATTCTAAAACGGTTTACTTGTTTTTAGAAAAATTCCAATTTTTTTTAAATATTAAAAGCATTCAAGAAATTATTTTTTTAACACTAATGTCAATTTGACGCAAAAAGCACTTTGATTGCAAATATATTTTTTCCTATGTGGCATACAAATCTAAATTTTTTTTACCTTTCCTTTTTGTTTGGAAATCTTAAAAATTGGAAAAATTAAAATATAAAAAAGTTTATAATTTCTGAGATAATATATATAGAAATACCAAATCACGTTAATTGTAGTTTCTTGCTCATTTAACCCGTTATCTCCTATGAGGTTGTTAATGAAATATTCTTTTTGGTTCATTTCAAATTAGGTGTGTTTTACCACTCGACCTTTTTGAATTTTATTTTCTGTAATTTTCTCCTTCAGATAATGTCGGATATGTAGATCTCTGAATAGTTAATACAAATTTCACATTTTGTATACCAATTTTCTCTTTTTTCCCCAAAAAATTAACTGGAAAAAATAGAATTCTTAAAAGCATCTTCCTAAATATTACTAAAATACAATAAACTGTTCAACTGTTCACAGTAACGTAGCGTGGGTTTTATTTTTGCTTATACAAAGTACCTTTAAAATTCTTACTTTAATCCGCCTAACTTCATTAATTGTTTTAATATTATTAACTAAGATAATCTTACTTCAAGTAAAA
>JANSTT010020148.1:0-10085 GCA_026745375.1 Platyura marginata | reverse complement strand
ATATATAGAGAGAATTACATATCCAAAGAGAAACCCAAATAAAGTAAATCCTATAGATGTAGATATTGGGTGTGCTTCCTAATTAAATGTGTTGTATCATATAAGGAAAGAAGAAAGAAGGGAAAAAAAGATTTCATTAGGGTTTTGTAACAGAAAATTTGATAAATTAACTGTGGAGATTAAGGATGAATCAAGTCAATAAATTTCTTTTAAGTTAAAGTTATTATGTAAACGATATGTGAATGTAGGTGGGATGTAGGTAGGTATTTAGAGATTAATATGTTTCACTACTGTCACCATTGTTCCCTATGACAAATATTTAATCTTTGGTTGATTTACTTTTTCGAAATCCTCCCTGGTATAGTTTACAATTTGGTTCTCAACAGAGGCACTCAGTTTTTTTATAAAGGACGTAATAGAATATCTTTTATGTCACATCATGTAATGATATAGTGTTGATGTTGACCGTTCAGTTTGTCACCTTTCTTGTGAATTGGGCATATCAAGCTATTTTTCCAATTCGACGGCATTTCTTCTGCTTTGCTATAATGACGTTTT
Source organism: Platyura marginata (assembly GCA_026745375.1). Lineage (NCBI taxonomy): Eukaryota > Metazoa > Arthropoda > Insecta > Diptera > Keroplatidae > Platyura > Platyura marginata. The sequence continues at coordinate 9,527 of JANSTT010020148.1, read as the reverse complement.
TACCCGGGCATTTATTGCTCTTAAGTATATTTACTGCTTCTTTTATGACTTCTAGATCTGGCAAATATAATTCGTTGTCAGACTGAATGTTCACATTTCTCGCGTTATACCCTCTTCCCCCGTGTATCTTCATGTACCTTTGGTTATATCTTTATCTTCAGACTATTCTCATCCGCAAATGAGTGTAAAATAATATAATACACTGACTAGTCTCACTATAAAATGAGTGACTTTCCGCTATGTTGAATCCCAGGAGGGCTAGTTCTCCGATGTGCTCCAGGACCAGATTGTAGAGCAATTTATCAGTTGCAATGACTGGGTTTTAAACAATCAGTCAATACCTATCCTATACGATCAGTCGCCTCATCCTTTCTCAAATGTCTACGGTGGAGTTAAAACAATCAATTTACATAAAATATTATTCACATTTTAATCTATAGTGTAAAATATCTCACTAATTCGTGGTTAAAGAGATACAAAATAACACCATTCAAAAATCTATTTATCCCATTTTCATTAAACACCCTAAATCACAATTACCCTGCAAATAAAACCAAAATATAATTTTCGACTTATATTAATTTCACCTAATATTGCTTTAATGTAATTACGCGAAAATTGCTATAACGAGATAACATTTTGTGGCGCATCGTCTCCTTTTTATAGCATTTATTGGATTTATCCCTTTTGTTTTATCATTTGCCTAGCAAAATGTTCTCTGCTTTGCGCTAGTAAAGTTTCAAGCTTTTAAAAGCAATATTGAAAATATAATTATTATATGGTGGCACACAGTAGAGAATGAAAGTGAAAAAAGTACTTTAATTTGGCTATAAAATGATTTTGTTCTATTTATAAATTGTGAACATTGATTTTTGTTTTTTATTAATTTAAAATTATTTCCTCTAACTTCTTTGTATACAGAGGTATACATATTTTCGTTGTTGTTGTAAATATCATATTTACCATCCCTTATTTATACTGTATGCGACAGTAATGGTGATGGCAGCCAACCTTTCATCATTCATTGTTGCGATAAGTTATTGTGACTTTTTAATATACATAATGCCATTAATCCCATCAAAAATCTTCTTAAACGATTTTTTATCAGAATTTTCAGAATTTTTTTTTTCTTTAAAGGAAATAAAAACAAACTTAAGAAAAGCTATTACCCAAACCGCTTACTCGTTCGCTGATGCGTATATATAACCTTTGAATGTATAAATGTAACCAAATCGCCTTCGAAATGATATCATTTATTTGCTTAATGTAGACATCAATTCAAAAAATTCCTCCACTCCATCAATGCTTTCAATATTTCAAGCTAAATTAAAGTGTATGTTGGAAAGATATAGAAAAAAAGGACTGAAATGTAAGACGATTTTATGCCATGAAGGGTAACAGAGCAAAGAAAATGTATTGCTAGGCTATTAAACCCCAAAAAAGCTAGGTTATCGATTTTGCAGATTTTTTTTTGTATATAATTGTGGTGAAAACACATTTGGTACTACAGACATGTAAGAAAATTTTAATATTATAAAAAAAAAATAAAAAATAATAAATATGTTGAGACTGAAGTATAGAATAAGGCTCAATTTAACTTTAACACCTACACAAATGCATACGGCTGATGCTCCCTAGCATACTTAACTTCCTAACGCGTCTGTTAACGCTGTGCTGTTACGACAAATTTTTATTATTTTTAGTTTTATCCTTTTTACTTTTTGTCGCTTCGTCCGCATTCAATTAGGTCTTAAGAACATAAAAACGTAATATAAAATCAGAATAAAATGTTGAAGATACAAATTTGATATTTTAAATCCAGCGCCATTTTAAAAATAAATAAATTAGCATTTCTTGAAGTCAAAATATCGTATATATGTAAAAAATTTCACAAACTGTTATTAAATATTACATTATAAGTAATTTTAATACTTATTAAGACATTATAAATAAATAAAAATTAATTGTAGTCCACTATCATCCATACAGATACAGATACACGTCACTAATATCGACGTGGTGAGGAAATGGAATTTTAATTTATTATTTATTCATAAATTTTTTGCCGAAAATGTCTTGCAAGTATTCTCAATGCTATTTACCCCCATTACGTTCAGTATTATATACTTACACATGTAAAGTTTTTTTTTTCCAGCAAATCCATCATATACAAGACATGTCATTACCTCATTCTTCATTTTTTTTTCCATTTTGCTTTTAGTAGAAATGACCAATAACCCTCAGGGTGTTGTAAGAAGTCTTGACATCGACCCAAGAGATCGAAATAAATACATCGTATACGCCCCATAAAACCTCTTGTCGCCAACTGAGGTTTATTATTATTGATTGAGGTGAGGTAAGGCTTTTGATTGAATACCAATTACGGACTGATAATATATTAAGGAATGTTATTTATGGGTTTGTTTGTTTAAGGCAGAATATTGAGCGGAATGAAATAGATATAGGAAATCGTTAATATTGAAAATAGTTCCGGGATAGAACTATTGTCTATATACTAAGTTTATTGTTGATTAAATAGAAATTGGAAATTTTAATATTTACCTACTATATCTATATTACATATTTCATTGGAGTTAAAGGTGATAGAGAATAATAAGAGAGGAGATTTTTATGGACGCAGTCAATTCTTAAATAGCCTCTACTAAACCTGTCTCTGAAGTCAGTTCGTTAATTTCCAGACTGCCCAAGAGGTCATCCAGGAAGTTCAACTTCTTTGGGTTCCTAAAAGAAATCACTTCTTGGTTCCAATCTAGGCTGAAGGTTATCCGATTATGCGGTAAGAAAAAGTGATATAAAAAGCTTAACTTCCCCATAATACATACATAAATCTTAAAATAAAGTTCATCTAATCTTAATATTAAGTTCCTTACAATTCTCTATTAAACAGTGAACAGTTACAATCATGATGGTAAAGAGCTGTTGCTGAACTATCTAGGCATATTGTTAATTAGAGTTTATCATCTCCAAAAATCATTTCAACAAAATTAATATAATTCAAAATACGAACTAATATACATATACATATTATATAATATATATATGTATATATAACATATAAACCACCACCATGTGTTTTCCGATTTTCTGGTTGTTGTGTGTAACATGTAATATTATGGAGGTGCTCCCAAAAACTTCAGAACATAATCCGCTTTTCCACAGAAGATAAGTAAGTGTTGATAATGGTATAACAAAAGGGTTTATTGGTTAACTATACTATGCTAATTTTGTACATGATGTAGTTATTATAAATATCTGTTGCATGGTATTTGCTTCTATAGCACGTTAATACTAAATGAAAATTAGTTTAGAAACAATAATATGGGGAATTACATACATTCCATTTGAATGTTTTGAATGTGTGACATGATTGTAAATTTGCATCTGTATTGGTATTGTTTAGCAAATTCTGTGTACTATAAAATTAGTATTGTAATTAAAACAAATTATGATAGTTTTGTTAGCAAGATTATATAAAAATATTGGGATTTAATTATTTTTTTTTAAATATTGCTCTACTTGGGTGGGCTTACTTAAATTTTATATATACCCCGTTCACCACTGTTTTTTTTTTGTTTTCTTTCTGTTAATTTTTCAAAAAGTGGTTCACTAAACTTTCTTAGTTTGTAATTATGCAGTGGCGTTGCTTGTTTAAAATAGATTTTACTAATGTTTACTAAAATTTTGGCTACCCATGTATTAAACTAACATTTCAATGAAAATATTCCAAACAACTCCATTTTATTTCTAACATATCCGCATTATATGATTTTTTTTTAGAAAAATTGCATTTTTAAAAATTATTTGTGACATTATATTGTTGGTAAAGAATGCATTGAAAACTATAAAACCACAGATAATTTCCAAAATCTAAATATACTCGTATTTCATTGTAATATATTTGGGTGGAGTAGAAAATTTTACTTTTGATATAAGCTTTACGAGTATACATACATATCATACCCACATTTGCTTCCGGCAAACAATTTGGAATATTCATGAACCATGTGATGAAGGATGTCCGACAACAGAATCATCAAGAATATGTAAGTTATACTATAATTTTGTATATACATACATACATTACACAATACGTAGTATTATACATGCATACACATATATGTATGTATAAGCATCGTAGCTAAAACCTCAAAAAATTGTTTGCATGTGCATAATGCATTTAAAGTTTTTAAAATTCGAAGGGAAGTTGTGTACGAGTATGTAAATAATGAACATGGAAGCATTTTTTCTAATATTTATTTCGCATTGTATATATAATTCTTGAAAATAATTATTATCGTTCTATGGTTGAGTCTGGTGGTCGGCTTTAGTTAAAGGAAGTTGTTACGTATATTTTCTAGATTAAATCAATTTGTTACTTGCATTTGCACTATCATGTTTAAAAATATTTTTTTTGCCAATATACATACATACATAATATACCTACATTATATGCTATATACTTATATGTAGCTACTATAGATTTATTGCTTATAACTAGTACATTGTGTTACAAATAGGTTTATTTGTATTGTATAGCACTATAATTATAAATTTTTTATCTACAAATACATAAAATGAAACTATGTATTAGCGATAAAAAAAACGTTTAATGATATACAAAAGTCTACACTAGTTTGTTGCTATCTAATATAGTGATTTTATCAAATTTTTTGTGGTGCCTTTTTCTTAATCCATCATTATCTTCAAAAGGTATTGAACAATCATTTTCATTGAGAAACAGACAACAAACTATAAGTAGAATACTAAATGCATTCAACGAAAGAAAGAAATATGAGTTCAATTATTAAACTCTGGTGTACATCAAAGGAAATTAATAAGCTTTTTTTTAAACAATTAATTGTTTGCTCTTCCGCAAAAGTTAAAACCAAAAAACTTACTATAGGTGCATATAAATATATATTGTTCAAGATATCGCAAATTTGTTTCATTTGTTACATTTATTACATCATATTGATAGAAAATGTATCATATGTAATAAATACAAAAAAATGAGTCATTTAAAAAATACATGTACCTTCAAAATATACTTATATTTTGTAGATACATTGTGAAACTTTAAGTTGTTAAAGTTAATTTTTTTAAATTTATTACATGTATGCATATATTCACATATGTATAAGTATTATAGCTTAAGCTGCTATCACATTAAAGCAGATACATTGAACTGTAAGTGTACTCGTATAGTCTCAATTAAGCATTTTCTTTAGCTTTATATTAAATATCTTAAATTCTAACATTTGGACAGTTTTTGAACAAAGCCCTGTTACCATGTAGGATATGATATCACAACAACAAATGATAAATGCAATTAAAGCATAATATTTATATTTCATTTCTATGAATGTATTTGTGTGTATATAATTTATTTCAACTGTAACTATGCATATGAACACTTGTATTTATTTATTCTAATTATTTAGAGGATTATAACGAAGCTTTGAGTATTTTGGGTTTTATTGTTGCATTAGCATTTAATGTGCTGCATGAAATTGGTTGAATATTAAACAGTACAATAAGTTTAGTCGGCGGATGTAAATTAAATGTACATTTTAGTATATAGTTGGTAGCCACTTAAAAGCGCTGTAGCATTTTCATACTAATATGTAACGTTTAGAGTGCAATTTCCAAATTAAGTTTAACATGTTTTCTCAATAGAGTCGGTTCGGAATTTCAGCGTAATACCATTTTATTATAATAAATATTCAAAATTGAAACAAAATGGCATGAATAGAATGTATTTATACTAGTTTTGACCATAATAATAAAAATAATTTTAAACGTAATGTACATTTATTTTAAGTTAATTCTATAAAGTCTACAATATATTTATCGCCTTTTTACTCAGATAATCCTGAAAATAAATTTTTGTACTATCTCAAAATGTCCAGTAAAATATTGTAAATGTTCCTTAACCCGTATGCTCCATTTTATATGCATACACTTAGTGGTTTTGTGTTTTTCTTTTTCTGTACTTCAACCCAGTGAATTGGTCTTTTTCTCGATGATTTAGTAGAGAAGCTTTAAGGGAAAATAGTTTCTGTGTATCGTACCGCAAAATAATATTCCTTTGCTTTTGAATTCACTCAAATAAGAGATGAATAACAAAAATTTTTTTGTGTTTATATTGCGAGACATTTTGTTTTTATCTTTGCTTACACTAAAAAAAGTGTATAGGTAGCAAATATTATGGTACATTGGACATTGCAATATAAGTATAAAAAAAATCCAACTTATTTGTACTATAAAATGCACCTGATAATATTGAGACTGTTATTTCTCAAATCAAAGTTTTTTTTATCACCTTTCTCTGCTCTAAGGAAGATTATCTTTCCTCTTATTCTGGAAAATGTATGTGCAAAATTGGTACTGAGAAAGATGTACAAACTGAATTTTTTTGTAAAACTTTTGTAAAACTCATTATATAACTTGACTTAAAAAACGCAGTGGTTCAAAAGTTATGAGCATTTTTCTACAGTAGCTACTGCAAAAAACGCTGCCAAGTATGTATATGACGAAGCTTCCACCAATTCATTGTACCACTTGAATACAATCTATTTATTTTGAGTAAATATGTGCATCAAGATGGTATCAATTTTGATCAAAAATGTTCCCAAATTATTTAAAAAAATTTGTCTATATTATGCCAAATGGGGTGCAAATAACAGAATTTCCATATTCATTGCATCGATTTTTTGAGCATTTTCGGGCAAAAAAAGTTACACTAATTGTTTGTAAGTAAAAAAATATGACAGAAAATGTTATCGGAATCTATGTAATATATACATATGTACAAGTACATACAGTGGCGAGACAAAGTGATCCAATTCGTTAAATATTATAAAAATTGTATTTTGATCGACCTACCATATAGTAGGTTGTTATTGAAGATGATAAATTTTTTTTCATTATTTCATTTTTAACAATTCTATAAAAAATTCCAAAATCATGAAAATTATTATTAAAAAACTAACCTTAAAAAATTAAGTCGTTTCGTGTAAATCCTTTAGATGGAGGAGGAGGTGGTGGTGCCCAAAATTGGTGATTGAATACATTGTCATCGGCAATGAGTCTATGCGCCAAGTTTCATCTTGATTGGATGATGGGAATTGGGTTAATGAGCCGTTGCAAGATTTCCCCACAAACACATAAAAGTGAAGTTAATATAATTAATTTAAAAATAAAATTAATGTTACTTTGTAGTGCGAAAAAACTAATGCAATTCATATATATCATAGTACACCAAGACCTCGATTTGCGTCGTTAATTGGTTCCACAGAAAGGCGACCCAAATTGAAATGACGCAATCGAAATAATCTATTACATAGGATTTCTATAGGACTTCTTTTAATGGGTTCCACCAAAATCATCGTAATAGACGTGAGTGTATAATATTCGTCTAGAATCAGTGCTGTTAGGAGGATATTATTTATTATCTACTTATATTTTAAATGATATCTCTCTGTGACCCTATACATTTTAGCGTGAGGAGACGCTATTTTTTCGTTGAATCTATTTTCTTTTAATTTGAAACATCGATAGTCAGGTATGATAAGTGTTAATAAAATTTCAAGTTTGGACTTAAATATTTTTTTTTATTTCTACATTCCATTAATCTAATCTAATATTTTTTAAACTACAATTTTTATAAACCGCAATTTTAGGTAAAAAAATTCAAAAAAATGGTCGACGCATAAATAACACAACTTCGAAAACGACGCAAATCTAGGTTTTAATGTAGTTTATATTATTATATTATTTTGTCGCTATTCGCACCACCGCAAACTTTTCACATACAAGAGAATAATTTTTTTTAAATTAGAAACAAATAGAAACTGTATATTTTATATGATTTTCCGCCTTAATATTTTCTAAAAACTATTTCCAATAAACTGCCGCCAATTCTTTATTTAGTAAATATTCAATTTTCTCTAATACATATACATACATATATAAAAAAATAAAAAAAAAATTTGGTTTGAGAAACACTGAACATTTAATCAAAGTAATTAAAAAAGATAAATTACAACAGGTTATAATAAAAAGATCAGTAAACCTAACTCAAGCTAAAAATAAATTTTAAACCGTTTTTATATAAAGTCGCCCAACAGTATACCAGAAAACCTCAATGCCCCATGGGAACATAAACAGATTTATTCAATCAAAATACAAATTTACATTTAAAGGATGAAATTAAACCAACAAATAAAAAATTAATATTCACTCCGGATTATTTAGGCATTCAACTAGCAACGACCTTTTCTGCATTATAAAGACTTTCAATAAGTCGAATTTTTTTCTCCATAATATTAAAATTTAATTACCGCAGGTAGGTAAATAAGTACCTACTCGTAAGTATCCATCTATAGTATTAGTATTTCATCATCATAATAAACAGTTTCATGGTTTAGTGGTTTATACTGTTGACCACGGCACAGTAAACCTCAAATTTGCCTTTAGGGTTATTTTAAATTGCACGGGGGCTTCATGTTAAATTGGTAAATATCTGACTACCATCAACCTCATTATGATAAAGTTAAATAAAGTTTTAATTTAATTATTAATTGGGCTAGACAGACTTTCTATTGATTTATCGTTGATGTTAAAACTTCATGTTTATAAAAGGTGAAATCCGTTTAAAAGGATATTTTGAGTGATTGAAATTGGTTGAAATTTGAATTACAGAATTAAAGTTAGTTAGAATTTAAGTATCTTATCGAAAGATTTTCAAAAAATAATCAAATTAATTAAATCCAATCCAAAAAAGAGGAGTTCCTAGTTTTAGATAGAGAATTAGAATTTAAAAGAAAATCCAATGTCACCCTATGAATAAGAGACCGTGTAACATATACCATGTCTTCTTTCCTTACCTGTGTGACGGCCACTTTTAGTTAGAAGGAAAAAAAAAAGGAAAACCTCATGAACTTGTCTAGCTCCCCTGTCTTTTTGCTGCAATTGAACAATGCTTTTAATTGTTATTGTCGTAAAAATTCTGTTTTTGGGTATGGTGAGTGTAGGGAGAAAGTAAAACATTTAGTTCTTTCTCGGCGTCGGGCCAGTCAAAATAAAAATTAAAAAGAAAAAACGGGTGATTTTTCAAATTTATATTAAAGAAAAAAAAAATTTAAAAAAAAAATTAATAATTGTTCTCGGGAGTTTTAGTTGTTCTTAGCTGAGGTGAGGAATTTTCTTGTGCTTCGTGAGTGATTGTTTTCTTTTGATTTTACAAGCGTGTTTTTCTCTAGGTGTGTTTGGATAACGGGAGTTGCTAAGATACGTATATAAAAAAAAAAAAAAACTATTGTGTGTATTAAGAGTGCTGAGCACGTTTTTCTTGGTTTTGTGATTTTGTTCGAAAAAAAAAAATTCTATTAGTAGTAAATTTCGGTTATTAATTCTTAAAAAAAAAAAAAAATATTATAAAAATTTTCTAGTTCTTTTGTTCAATTATTTTTTTTTTGTTTCAATATATTTTGATCTATTTTGTA
>JANSTT010020147.1:0-10085 GCA_026745375.1 Platyura marginata | reverse complement strand
TGCCTATTTTATTGTTTTATAAAAATTCCTATATTTATCTATACCTACCTAGAATTTCTCGTTATCAAATCACCGACTTGGAACAACTTTTCAACCGATTGCGAAAAACAGAGGAAATACAACGTTGCGATATTAATCGTTCGTCAACACAACGATTAATTAATCCTGGACAACAACAAAAATATTCCGTAAGATGTTTCAATTGTGACCAAGTTGATCATATATCGGTCAACTGTCCGGAGCCACAGCGCTTGGTACGTTGTAAGGATTGCGGAAAAACTGGACATAACAGTGGAAGTACCAGATGTGTACACTCTACAATCAACACGGGTATTAATCTTTTTAAATAGTGATTGCTTATTAAATATTGTATTGAGTTTCAGAAAAGTAAAACGAAATGTGACAGCGTTGTTGGATACTGGAAGTCCTATAAATATAATTAAATTGGAAAACAACACACTTATCCGGGATAAGACCTTCAAACAGGCACGTTCAGTCAATACAAAAGTTTCCGGTTCCTAAGGACGTGCATGAGTTGCACAGATTCGTCGGTTTGACAAGTTTTTTTAGAAAGTTCATAAAACAATTTTCATTAATTGCCAAGCCTCTTTACGATATCCTGGGAAAGGAAAAATTATTCCAATTCGGGCAAGATCAATACAAAGCATTCGAACTACTAAAAGAACGACTATGTACACCACCTCTTTTATGTATTTATAAAAGGGAATCCGATACCCAACTGCACACAGACGCTAGTGCAATAGGCCATCCAACAAATAAGGGATACCAAAATAAGCGAAATCAAAGAAAAGTTGAAATCATCAACAAGTGAGTCAAGGTTTATTGTAAGGGATAATTTACTGTACCGCCGGAATAATAGTAAATTACTTTTCTACGTACCGGATTCGATGCAAAAAAACGTTTTAAGGCTAAGTCACGACGACATGGGTCACGGTGGGGTAGATAAAATGGAAGAATATATTAAAAGAACTTACTGGTTTCCAAAAATAAGAGAGAAAGCACGACAACATATAAATAATTGTTTAAAGTGTATCAAGTACAATCCTCTTAGTGGGAAAAAAGAAGGATATCTTCATCCAATTGAAAAAGGAAAACTCCCGTTCCATATTATACATATAGACCACCTAGGTCCTCTCGAAAAGACCCCGAGGGAAAATAATCATATTTTGTTGGTAACAGACGCGTTTATAAAATTTGTAAAATTATACCCGACAAAAACAACGAATAATAGGGAAGTGATAAACAATTTGAAAAAATATTTCGAACATTTTAGTTGTCCTATTCGTGTTATTTCCTATAGGGGTACCGCTTTTACGTCCGCAGGCTTCGAACGCTTTTTAAATTCACACGGTATTGGTCATGTACTTAATGCAACCGCGAGTCCTCAATCCAACGGGCAAGTAGAAAAAATAAACAGGTTTCTTGCACCATTATTAGGCAAATTGATAAAAGATATTACAAGATGAGACAAAGTACTAGCGGAGGCCAAATACGCGATCAATAATACTTTGGATAGGTCAATCGGTACAACTCCAAACGTTGCCTTATATGGGGTTAATCAGAGGAAAACAAATAATGATGAAGTCCGCATCTATCTCGAATCACTTGAAGATCCCGCACGTGATATTGAGAAAATTCGCGAAAAAATATACGAAAGTAATAGATTGGCACAGCAAAGATACAAAAAGTACTTCGACAAAAAACGTAAGGATGTAACGAAATACTAAGTTGGAGATTTTATTATGATCAGAAATGTGGGAGAAGTTGGTGTCAATCAAAAGCTTCGTGCAAAATTTAAAGGTCCGTACATGCCATGTACTACATGGTTTCTGAAATACTTCCGAATGATAGGTTCCTGGTGACTGATATTTCGAATTTCCGAGTCTCTTCTAAAAAGTTTCAATGTGTATTTCACTCAAATAAAATGAGGCATTGGATGGATGGTGTGTCTATTAATGATATAAGTGTAGATGAAATAGAAATGGATTTAACAATGGATGATCTAAGGAATGAAGCGACTAACGAACAAGAAAACGAAAACGAGGAATTGTCTGGAGAGGATGAATGGGAGGATGGAGATATAGAAGAAGTGTAATTTGGGGCATCCTGACGTTGGGCCGAAACGAGATTGTTATTTGTGCGTTTGTTTGAAAATATGTTTTAAAAATACGATATACGAAACGATATACGAAGCAATATACGAAACGATATATGAAGTTGTGAATTTTTTCTGATCGGGAATGTTTGAAGTTGTGAATTTTTGGCTAGAATGAGTGTTTTCTGAATAAGTAATGCAAGCGAGAATAGTGATTGGTTTGAGGAGAACAAATCAAGAGTGATTGAGGGCAATTGTAGTGTCCGGTTGGCCGAACTGTAAGTGTCAGAATTGTTGATCGGCATACTTGACGTCTGTGCTATGTCGAGTAACGAGCCGTCGCGATCTAAAATGAATTAAAATAAATGAATAAAAGTTAAGTTGGTACACGAAATTGAATTTAGAACGAAACGGGACGCCATTGTGCAACAACGCTTTTTTACCTTTATTTTAATAGTTTTATTTATTATTTTAATAAAATGTTTAAAAAAAAGGAACAAAGTACCGACCATAAACATACACAAATATTTCACTAACTGCACTAATTTTCACCACAAAAACATTTTTTTTTATTCCCGCACATTGAACACATAAAAAATGGAACGAGAAATATTAAATCAAATTAAATTATCAAAAATGTATTTTAAATATATTTTTATTTTTTTTTTTAATTTCAATTTAATGACCTAGGTCAGTTTGACACATATAGTCCACTTTTTATTGTTTTTTTATTATGTACATATATGTGTTCTTTTGTCACTTTTATCACATTTATTTAATTTATTTTTATTTATTTTTTATTTAGTCTGTCCACTTTTTCTTCTGTCAAAGTTTATATTCGATCTCTTTCAAAAATTTTGCTATTTCTTTGTATGTCTCTTTGTTACTCTCTCTTAGTAATTTCGCCACACTTTAACTCTCATTTATTTTTTGATATTTGTTTCTTGTGTTATGGTACTTTTTGCACTTTTTGATTATATGTTCTTGATTTTCGCATTTCTTTGATATTTCGAATTTTTTTTCTTTTTTTAGATATTTTTTGTCGAAGCTGTGTCCACTTCTTATCCTATTTATTTATTTTAATTGTTTATTTTAATTTCCTTGAACCATGATGTTTTTTTTGGAATGCCTTCTACTATTTCCCTATGGTATTTGCCTTTTTCCGTAGTTCTTTGTTGGTATTCTTTCGTCCATACTGTTTGTATTTCCGTTTTTGTTTTTTATTATTTCTTGAGTTGACATTTCTTTTATGTTTATTTCTGTCCAGCTTTCGTTCGTTTTATCCTTTTTGGCTGCTTTATCCGCAATTTCATTTCCTTTTATTCCTATGTGTGCCGGGATCCATTGTATTATGTATTCTGTATTTCTGTTCTGTTGTGCCAGATGTATTATTCTTTTTTCGTAGTATTTTTGTGTTTCTTTTCTCATTACTGCTTGCATTGATGTGCATGCACTCATTGAATCTGTAAGTATTATTATATTTTTCTGATTCATTTCTGTGGCTATTTTCATTGCTATGTATATTGCCAGTGTTTCTATACTTTTGATGGTCATTTCTGTCCTTATTCTTCTTGATATTATTTCTTTAGTTTTTTCGATGTATATTCCTATTCCTCCACTTTCTTCTGTTTCCGAACCGTCTGTATAAATTTTGAAGTCCTCTTTGTATTTTTGGTTTGTTGATAGAGTTTTTTGCTTCATTATGTCTGAGTTTGGTTCCTTTTTACTTTTTAGATCCTCTATTTTTTTTTTGTTATGATTTTACCTTCTTTGTGTTTATATTTATTGGTGCTTTCTCTAGGTGTTTCTTGTATTTCGTATACATCTCGTTTATATTTTTGGTTGAGTTACCCGTTTTTATCTGTTGTGCTATTTGTTTGTTATTTTGCAGTTGTTTACAAATGTATTTTGTTGTGTAAAATTTTAAATTTAGTTGTGTCGTGATTGATCCCGTTTCTGCTATAATAGTAGTAATTGGTGTCGAATTAGTTTATCCCATGCATGTTTTTAGTCCAGAATTTTGTATTTTTTGTATGTTTTCTGTTTGTATTTTGCTGGTACCCACCATTGTGTCGTATGCTATTCTGCTGTTTATGAGTGCATTGTAGATATTTAACATTTTTTCTGAGTGTCCCCCAAATCTCTTGCCTGAAAATATTTTAATTATGTTAATATATTTTCTGCATTTATTTATTAGTTCTCTGTTATGTTCGTTGAAGCTCATTTTAGTATCTATAGTTATTCCCAATATCTTGTGAGTTGACAGTCGGAATTCTGTTGTTGTTCACATATGTTTCCATTTGTTTGTTTATGTCTTTGGCCTTCATAAACTTTAATAACTTATATTTTTGCGGGTTTATTTTCAGCTTCAGATTCCTCAGCTCCTCATTTATTTTGTTCATGATATCTTGTGTTTTCCTATTTAGTGTTTCTACATTTTCGGCTTTAATGGCTATTGTTATGTCATCCGCGTATTCAAAATTTTTTGTATTTTTTTCACTGTACTTGTGTATCCCTTTGGTGTATAGATTGAATAGCATTGGGCTGATCACACTACCTTGTGGTAGTCTATCGCTGTTTATTACTGTGTATTTTTGTTCGTTATGTTCTATTTTTAATTTTCTGTTAATTAATGTGTGTTGTATCCAGTTGATATATTTGTTTGGTATCTCTGTTTTTTCTAATATATCCAGTAGTGTATCCGTGGAGACTTTATCAAATGCTTTTTCTATATCTATAGTAGTGCTATTATTACTGTTGGTTCGTTTTTTTCTTTTGCCGTTTCTATAAATTGTTGTATTAATACTATGTAGTCTCTGGTAATTTTACCTCTCTGGAATCCAAACGAGTTTTCTGGGATTATGTTGTTTTCCTGTATGATTAATTCTATTCTATTTTTGATTATTGTGTTAAATGTTTTTAATAGTACCGGTAGTAATGCTAATCCTCTGTAATTGCAAGTTTTGTTCGGGTCCTTTCCTGGTTTTAATATTGGAATTATTTTAACTTTTTTCCAGTTTAATGGGAATTCTTGTTTTCTCCAAGTTTTGTTGAAGTGTTTTGCTATAACTTTATAATGATTTTCTTCTATGTTTTTCAGTATTTTGTATGAAATTTGGTTAGATCCTGGAGTTGTGTTTTTGCTATTTTTTATGACCTCCTCTATTTCCTCTTCGTTAAATTCATCTGTAATGTTTTGTGTATTGTATGTTTTCCATTGATGTTTTTTATTGCATCTGTAGGTGCTTTTCAGGAATTCTCTCATCGTGTTTTCATTGTTTATTATAGTGGGTTTATATGGTCTTTTGTTTCCTTTTATTGAATTTATCCTTTTCCAGATATTTTTGATACTTGTTTTATGGTTTATTCCTTCTATGTAGTGTAGCCAGGACTTTCTTTTTGCTTCTTTAATTTTGCTCTTTAATTTGACTGTTATTGCTTTTTGTTCTATGTACGTGTGTTCGCTTTTGAATCTGTTATGTATCGTTTGTTTTTCCTTTTTGATTTTCCATAATTTGTTTATTTCTTCGTTCCACCATGTTTTTGGTATCCATGTATTGTTTTTTGTTATCTCCTTTGTTGCGTTTATGTTTTCTGTTAATTTGTTCTCGTATTCCGTTATGTTGTAAGTCTGTGTTGGGTTCATAGATTTAAGATCTGTATATAGTTTTTTGTAGTTTGTTATAATTTGTTTCTTGTTTATATTTTGTGTTTCTGTCTTCATTTTAATCGCTATGATTTTGTGGTCCGATCCGATGTTTGTATCTATTACGTTCCAATTCATGTGACTTATTAGGTTTTGAGAGCATAATGTCAAGTCCAGTGCTGATTCTATATTTATTCCGTTTCTGTTTGTTTCATATATGTTTTGTCCGTTGTTTAATAATATTAATCTTGAATTGTTTATGATGTCTGTTAGCACATTTCCTCTTGCGTTGTGTTTTGAGTTAGTGTTCCATAGTGTTCCATTGAGAGCATTAAAATCTCCTCCGATTATGACGTTTTCTTTATTGTTATACATTTTGAATAATTTATTCATTTTATTTTTTATTGTATCGTTCGACCCTACATTTGCTGGTGCGATGTATATTGATACTATTGTTAATGGTGTCTTCATGTTTTTTATGTTTATTTCTAAAGTTTCTATTGGTTTAATATTGTTGTGAATTTTTTTTGGATGTGTAAATTCTTTTTTTTAATATGATTCTTTTTTCTAGAAGATTTTTGTTATTTTTTAAGTTTTTATGTTTAGTTGTATGATGTTCAATTTGTTCATTTCTTTTCTTTTTCATTCTCCTTTCGTTTTTTATCTTCTTTATTTTTAAACGGTAATGGTGTTTTCTTTTTGTTTTATTGTTTGTTGATTTGATTGGAGGTTGAAGATTCTATATCCTTCTCCTCTGTTATCAATCCTTTATGATTCTTAGCTCAATTGCGTCTGGGTCTCTTGATATAGCATTTTCTATGTATTTTAGTAGTTTGTTTATTTTGTTGTCTAATTGATTAATTATATTTTTGTATTTTTCAGTTTCTTCGTTGATCTTTGTTATTTCTGCGTAAGCTGTCTTTGTTTCTATGTGAATTCTGTACTCAGTGAATTTCTGCTTCTCTGTATGTTGATTTGTCTTCTGTCATGACTTTTTTAATTTTTTGTTGTATTTTCCTTTCGCTACACGTTGGGTCTGTCGTAAGATGTCCCGTTCTGTAGTAAGCGCAAGTTATCTTTTCTTCATTGCATTGTTCTGTTTTGTGTTCTTATTTTAAGCATTTCTTGCATAATATTGGTTTTTCTACATATATGTTAACTTTGACTATGAATGAACCGAGTTTCACTTCCTCCGGTATTTTGTAACTTCTGAATAATATTTTTAAGCTTCTGCTCGGTTTTGATGACTTGGCTTCCTTGTCCCAGTATGTCATCCTTTCTACACTGTCTATTACTATTTTAAATATGAAAAAATATAAATAAAAAGGAATTTGGCAGCTAAAGCATCGCAAACGCAGCGTTTCCATTTTCGAAAAACCCTTCAAATAGATTTTCGAATGAAATAAAACATACAAATGATCAACTTTGCCATCTCCACATAGGTGACATTGTGTGTTGTCCATGTCATTTCAAATTGTTTTTGGTGTTTATTTTGTTTTTTATTATTTGTGTCAAATATATATTTAAATTTTAATGAGAGCGATGCAATTTTCATTGCACAAATAATGGAAAGAACTGAAAGGTTACTATAAACAAATTTGACGTTTGAATTTCACGTTTGGAAAAAGTCGCATTGCAACACAGCCATGAAAACATATTTCACGACAACAACAACAAGTTCCTGAATCAGACGGATTATGCAGTTTCTGCATGCATACCTAGAGAAAACCAATACATATTCCATCACTGTGAAAGTCAATAAGTTAAGCTTATAGTGAAAAACTCTATTTTTATTTTATTTTTTATTTATTTTCTTTTAAATTCTCATTTCACTACACTTACTAAAAAATGCACTAATTGTTAAAAACAAACTGTATCTACTGAAGTAACTGAATATATTAATAAAATAGTTTATACCCAAATCTATTTATTGTAATTTCTATATCCTAATCATGCTATTGTTCAGATATTTTCACTATACGCCATAACACCTCATGGGATGCGCCAAGTCACCCCCGCTCATTGCAGATAGGTGACATTTTTCACTTTTTGACATAGAAAATTAATAAGTAGAAGTAAAAGTTTTTCTAATGTACGTCACTAAAGACCACATAAAAAAAATATTTATATTTCATACAAAAATTTATTTGAAATACAAAACAAAATTTAGCTTAATAATAATAAATAATAATAATATAATTTATTCATCCTATAAAATATAAACTTATTTTTACATATTTCATAGCTTCATTTTAGTTTAAATTAGGAATAATTTGTACTAATTTGAAGAAGCTAGATGTAAAGAGAGTTCAATGTAAACAAGGAAGAGAAGAAAAAAAAACATTAATTTAAAATTTATAAAAATAAAAGGAAATATCTATAGAGTAGAACACAAAAAACGCTTGAACATTATTGAAATTGCGTTAATTAAATTGGCTATCTATTAAGAAAAGTTTTACGAAAAGCACAGTTGTGGGTATACTGGTTATATCAGGCGGAATATCGTTGAACAGCTTAGGTCCAGAGAAGGATAGGCTTTTTTGGCTGAGATTAATACGAAATTTCGGCCTTACAAGTTGATCTTTATTTCTGGTCTGATATGAATGCGAATGATATGAATGCAAAATTCTAAACCGAATGGTCCGTTTAACGACGATAAACCGACTCCAACTTGATCGAGCCATTTTCGTAGCGTTAATATATGGTTTAAGTTCATTTAGGTAATATTCAGCATTTTGTGGTTGAAATTTAGTCAGTATAAATCATTTAGTTCGACAAGGTGTGTGTGTTTTCTGCTATTATTTTATCATTTTATTTTTCATTTGCCATTTTTCTAGATGGAAAATGCTATTCTCATGGAAATTGATACGCTTTTGATGTCATCATCATTCTTGTCGTCAAGAATTAAATAAACTTGAAAATCATCAATGAATTATGTAGTCGCTGTGTTCTTGCTGATAGGAATTGTGAGTAATCGCCCAACTCACACGAATTCCACACGAATATACCCAAAACACAAAAATAAATCACCAAACCAAACACAAAATAGCAACAATTCAATTGTACTGAAGGAATAAGATAAATAAATAAAAATAGAATAACAAGTACCTTTTAATTTCGATACGTATTCAGTATGCACACAATGACGAATGCGAAAATAATGCGTCAAAAATGTCAAATTTGACATTACGTCGCTTTAAATCGGTTTAATACGTAAATTACATTTTTCGTACGGTTTAAAATTTAAACGGACGTTAACCGAAGGGCATTTTTTGCTTTAACGTAGTGAATATTACCAATTTAAACCAGGTCTTGTCGGTTTAAATTCTATTGGTTTACATCGATTGTCGGTTTAAGTGCTTTTAAACCGAATTTTAAACGGCGTGAATATTACGTTATTTCGATTACAGTATTTATTGAAAAGTTATTTTGATTAAAAGCGATGTGGTAATTTAAAGACATTTTAATGCACGCTTTTGTAAGACTTCCATTGCTGATATATGCTCGTTACACGCATTACCTCATACTCCTATTAAGTAAGAAAAGTTGAATTAATAAAAGAATAGTACAAAAGCTTGAGAGTATGTGTTGGAAGAATTGATTTTAGTATACGCAGAGCTATTTCAGAGGTTATGTGTGTTACATGAGTGTTCCAACCTAAAAATTTATCAATATAGAGACCCAAATATTTGACGTTGAAAGAATGGTTTATCACAAATGAGTTAACTTTCTGTTGAGTTTGTATATTAAGTAAGCTTCGGAAATGTACAATATTAGATTTTTTGATGTTTAGCGACAATTTCGTATTTACGTCATTACTACTAAAATATTGCTGAGTCATATGCATAAAGATATAGCTTATTCTTTAAATTCAACTTATCATTGATATAAATTAAGAACAATAAAAGCCCCAAGACACTACCCTGGGGTACTCTCATTGTTAGTGGTAATAAACCGCAAGTTTGTTAGATAACTGGTAATGAGGTTTAACGACGTTCCCCTAATTCGATATTTTTCCATTTTGTAAAATAAGATAGTGTGAGATACACAGTCAAACGCTTTGGAAAAAGGCTGCTAAGTAAAGCTACAGGGCTTCCACACAAAACTACTCTTCTCTTCATTTTTCTCACACACCCCCTCTTTTCCTTACCCTCCCAGACTATTCCCCACCCTCCCCTCACTTTTCCCTACCCTCTCAGACTTTTCAAATGTTCATATATTTGTGCCTATATAGTATATATATATTTTGTATGGGAGGTCCTATAAGGGTTAATGCAGGGTCAAAAACAATGATCACCATTTATGAGAAACAAAAAAATAAAA
>JANSTT010020146.1:0-10085 GCA_026745375.1 Platyura marginata | reverse complement strand
CATTTTTCTCAATCATTTAAAACGATTGAACGAAATGACCGAATCAGTAAAAAGACCGATTTCGCCCATCTCTAATTTCTAGGGTTTTTAATCATTTGTATTCAATTTACCCAATTATATTTATTGTGCAGACAAAATAGACACGGACAATGTAGCAAATGACAAACAAGTACGCATACGGGTATATTATAAACAGCGTCGCCAATTTTTCCTTCTTTATACTGGTTTTTATGTGAAATTAGTGAAATTTTATCATGATGATGATTGGATCATTAATTTGTCTATGCCGTGCAAATATATGTATATGCTACTGAATTCCTTATAGGAAGTGCTGTTACAGAAGAAAACGTCAGAACAGAATAGAGTTAATAAAATTAAAGAAAATGAAAATTAATTTTCCAAAACTATTTTATTGAATGTGATACATAAGCAATAAACATAGGTAAGTAAGATTGCATTATGATTGTCATATATGTATTAATAGTAGTAATAGCTGCCCGACCAAGATATATCCTCTTCGACGTGTACAACACCACCTACAGGATAATACTGTACCGTACCATATTCTATTAACAAAAAAAATGTTAATTTCAATTAGTCAAAACCACCCCAGTAATGTATAGTAACTTACGCTGAGCACTGGATCCCATGCTAGAGATTGCACTAGCAATAGTAGAAAATATATCACAATCATCCATTTTTAGAACGTTCTATAACTCGACTAATTTCGATGAATATGTGTCACCTCTTTTTAAATGTATTGTTTTTTTTTAATTAGAGTCTAATCGCATAATTCTATATGTCGATTTAATGATGAGGCTGAAGCAATTTTAATTGCACAACAAAATTACAACCGGAAAACAATTAAATTTAGATTAAAACATTTCGATATGAAGCGGATGTTCTAGTTTTTATATAATTTTTCAATTGCGTTAGAAATTTTTCAAAAATATTTGAATTTGAATTTTTTTTTTCATTTAGCACATGCACAAAAACTGCTTGAAAGTCGAATAGTTGGTGGAATTGAAGCAACGCCGGATATATCCAAACATGTGGTAAGCATCAAAAAGATTTTTTCCTTTAAAACGAATGAATTATCTCTCACCAATAAAATAAAAACTCTATAAAGAAGCTAAGGACTAAATCAGAAATGCCAAACGTCCCTCCTTTAAGGTCGAAAATAGAGAGAACACCTGAAAATGGCTAAAACTCCAGCACAAAAATGGAAATTTGATTTTGAAACATTTTTAAAAAATTCTTAACGATGAGGTAGACCTTACATTTATATATCGTTGGATTCGTAATTTGCGTACCAAATGTTTAAACATTACATTTACTCTTACCTAAGTTCAATATCGAGATGGTTCAACCAACGATCTGCTTCTATCCTAATAAAAAAAATATAAATAATTGAAAAATATTTAGATAAATAGATAAAATGTATAATACCATTTAAGTGTCTCCATATTCTATTCTCGAAGCACTAACACAACTTCGTTAACAAACATAATATAACAAAACATCCACAAAGTCTGAATAGTAATAAAAAATTCCTTAATTTTCAGGCTTCAATTCGTGTAAAAAAATTAGACGAAGAATTCGGTGGTGGTCACAATTGTGGCGGTTCACTAATAACCAGACAAGCCATTCTTACAGCTGCACATTGTATGTTTAGCAGAGAAAGGTACATAATGTCAACAAAAAATTACAATAAGAAATTATCATATATATTTTTATATAGAGCTTATAAGGCAGATGATCTAAAGATTGTGCTAGGATCTATTTCATTGAATTCCACATCAAATACAACTATTATCCGATCAGCTTCAAAAATCATAATCCATGAAAATTATACTGATTTTGAACATGACATTGCTATTGTAATATTAAACGAACCAATTCCGTTAAATCACAGTGCTGTACAGCCAATTAATTTGAATACGAAAAATGTCTCAATAGATACCCCATGTCAAATATCTGGTTGGGGCTCAACGGTGTTTGTATGTATGATAAATGATAATTGATTTGTGAATTGACACACATATTTTTATAAAAAAAAAAAAACATCCTCTAACCAATAGAATGGTGGGGCCAATAATGAATTATTATTTGCAAATGTAACCATTATCGACACACAACAATGTAATGATAGCACTTCCTATGATGGAATAATTGTACCGGGTATGATTTGTGCTGGTAATAAAACTGCTGGCGGAATAGATGCATGTCAAGTAATTTTTTCATTATTCCTTATCCCAGGTAACATAAAGAAAAAGAAAAACATTTATTAATAGGGAGATTCGGGTGGATCGCTGGTATGCAATGAAACTATAACTGGCGTTGTATCGTGGGGTTTTGAATGTGCACTGCCCGCATTTCCAGGAGTTTATACAGATGTTTTATATTACAAGGAATGGATATTGGAGAACAATGCAAAACATTCGACTGTTAGCAATTTCATGTCATTTATTATTAGTTTATTGTTGATATATGAAATAAATTATTAGTTTTGTAATTGATTTTTTTGTTTTAACTAAATCGATAATCAACTTAACAAACTTAGTGGACTAGCTGATTTTGGTGTCATGTAAATTGAAAAATAAACTAAACAAAATACAAGATTTGTGTCTAATCGGTTCACCAGAAAGGGAGAGATAAATATTTTAGTTTGGACAATCCTGATCAGCTACAAATATAGATAAAAACGCATATTTTATAAAAATGTTCACTTTTTGAATAGAAACGGTCGATTTAAAAACGAAGAACTTTCCAAATTTGTTTATAAAAAAAAGCCGACATTTTTAATTTAAAAATGTATCTACAAGTAATTCAGCTATTGCGCAGTATATTAATTAATGTCACGTGTTGCATACCCCAGGTTTCCATTAACGTAGTTATCAAACACTACAGAATTGATTTTAAGACATAATTAAAAAAAATGGCGTAGAATAACGGTATTTAAGATTGCCTGTAAGGAATTTAAGATTAGTGCATAACTTGTAATGTGTAGTTTCAAAATTATTCGAAAAATAGGACCGCCGAAATAAAAAATATTTCCATTAAACATGTTGGAATTTTATATAGAAAAATTCAAAATGTCTACCAATGACGATTTCAATTTTGCAATACAATTTCGAGGTGACATTTTCAGTTATCTATTTTATATTGAATAAAATTCTTAAGTAAGATTTATGAATTTTAATAATTATAAAAATAACAAAACAACTAAAAATTAATAATAATAACTAAATATATAAAAGTCTTTCAGACATTGATAAAAACAAAAAATGCAAAAAATAATTTTTTTAGTAATTAGTGAGTAAATTAAATTAAACTTTTTAAAAATCTCATCGTCTCATTGTGCATCGAATCTGATTCGTGTATGTTCCTTTACATTTTATCACTTTCTAATTTAGCCATATATTGTCTCATAGAATGTAATTCACTGTACGTTCGATGTGATTCGTGAAATCCAATCTCTTTCAAATCTTCTACGTCAAGTATTAATTCATAGCTTCCTTTGTTGTCTTTGCGACCAGTTCGGCCACATATTTGTATTTGTTCTTTTTCGTCTATCGAAAAAAACGTTTGTATAACATGGGTACCGCCATTCTTTTCAACGGTAACACTACTTTTGAAATCTGTACCTCTGCCCATTTCCCGGGTGACCATTGTAACCGTTCCTTTAATACCAGCTTCAGTAATCAATTGTTCCTTATTGTCGGTGTTCACCGTTAGTTGATTCAATAACGCTATTTCGCTACAGTAATTCGATTTAAAATACTCCATATTGACTTCAGTATCAAAAAATATTAACACCGAACGATTTGATTTGATTTTTGCATTTGTTGCTGTATAAATTTTTCGAATCCACTGCGTATCTTTATTTTGAATGGAAATATCATTTATGATATTAAATTTAACATTTGTATGACCAAAAAATGATGGCATCACCGATAATCGATGTATTTGATAAATATTTTTGATCAAATGCATTTCCGATACATTAAGTGAAGTTAACGTGCCACTTACACCTAATATCAATGGATATTGTTTCGGTAATTTTGCATACGATACACTTCCAGCTTCTATGGTAATATAGCCATAATTCGTAAAATTTTGATGGTTAAAGTTTGTTGTTTTAAGTCGAAAATAGTTAAAAACATTAAGGTAAGACTTGTAATAATCTTTTCGGTTTTCCCCAAATTCATCTTTTAACATAATATATCCATCTTTATCTAAACTATAATTAGAACGAATTTCGGTATTTATCGATTCTCTAGATGCAACGAGTATAGCATCAAAAATCATTTGTTCTACCTGCTCAAAGAAAATTTCATTATTTGTCACGATTCTATCAAATAACTGATACGAGTTAGGTTTATTTAAAAAGTTGTTAAAGGGAATGTCTGTTTTAAGGTTTACTACATTGTCAACCGTATTTTCAATTGATTCGAAAATCTGTTCATGTTGATTGCCATTTGTTGCCATTCTCCATATTTTCTCTTGTATCTCAGCTATAGTTTTCAATTGAATCAAAGCAACTGGACTGTACACATTACCATATAAATGTTCTGTAAAAAATACATCAACTTCGTCAATTAGTAATACCGAATTTTTATCAATAAAATTTAGTTTACATTTTGAACGTTTGGATTTTTCTAAAATTCTTTCTTCAATTAATTGTCGAATATTTTTGACAATTTTACCATTTTGTTTAACGCTCAAAACATCATTGGCCATATCATTAAATGTTCCATAATCAATTTGATCGTTCAATTTAAATTGACTAAAAAACTCCTCAAAATCATCTTGATCCCGTTCAGAGAGATATTGACTGTAACACACTATTTGTACATCATATCCAAATAATGCTATAAGTGCCGATAATAAACCCAATATCAATGATTTACCTTGACCGGTTGACACTTGAGCTAAATGTTTGGCAACACCAATATGTTCCGTATCCGCACTGAGTAACGTTAAAATGCAGATAATTTGTAAGCAATGTGGCTTAAGGGAATTCATTTTATTTGGAATATCTTTTGATTGACGTATAGACCATACGGCCGCTAGACCAGCCAGAATCAATGGACAAATTTTTCTCTTCAATGACAACGACCATTTTGTTATTTGACAATTATTGTTCTGTTTCGATGTTTTTACAATTTCATTGACATCCTTAATGATGCTATCGATTGAATTATTGTTTTTGTAGTAACAGTCAATGTAACGTTTAAATTGTTCACTATAGATTGAATAGCATTGTCTTAATACATTACAATCAATCGTATTATGGGAAATATTCCTGAACAATTGTAATCCTTCGTCAATTCCGATTTCATTTTGTTTTCGTATAAACCAAAATGAATCTTTTATAATAGCAATACGTTCATTGAAATCGTCTAGGGATTTGGAATTGTACAAAATATTAGTGAATGGTTCGGTGCTCTCCGTTATGAAATCAATAAAATTTCGATAATCTGGTAATTCTTTAAAATATAGAAATGAACTACGAATTGCTGATAGTAAAGCGCTGGCTAAATGTATTCGAGTTGAAAATTCAATTGACGTTCCATTTGACCAGTATTCTATTGACAAAGATGCCTGTATTGTTTCCAGTAATTTTATGACAGTCTTATTAAGATAATTATCTGGTATTTTAATATTTTTTTGGTTTAGATATTGGATAAAGGCCATCACATCCTTAACCAAATAGGAGCATTTATTTTCATTGGTTAGTTTATTGTTGACCACCTGAATTATTGAGCGATTGCATGAGTAATAATTCTTCACATACCAAATGAACTTGACGTTATTGAGATCTTCAACAAAATCATTATAGGCTCGCATAAATGTGATCAACGTATCGTTTTTAATTTGATTTACATTTAATGTGCCGCATGCCGTTTTCGTTATTATCAGCAATAAATCAAACATTCGATTTGTATCGCTAGCGAACATACCAGACGGATAAGTTGTTAGCAATTTGGATATAATCAAATTGCGATTACTCCAATACGTTACATATGTATCGATAATATTTGCAAAGTAATTCCGTAACGTTTCACTATCACCATCATGACATTCCATTGTACGGGTGATATGTTGGATTTGATCATTCAATATTCGAACATCATATGTTGATCTCGTATTAGTAGTTGTAATGTATGGTAGGATTTTGGCCACATATTTAATTAGACTTTGACAAACGATTCGAGATGATTCTAGACGATCCGATTGTTGACGAACAAATTGTACGAAGGACATAATGAGAGTAACGCATAATTCCGTATAATGTCTTATGGATGCCAGTGGTAAATCATTAATAAGATTTGATAGAGTATAATCTAGAATATATATCCAAATCTTTTGACTTATACCCTTTAAATTAATCTGAACATCATTTTTATTATTAAAAAATAATTTATATTCAATTGAATAGTTCTGTCCTGGTTCGATCCTTTTAATCAATTGAAAAATATAACGAAATTGTAATTCGATCGATGAATTTTCAAAACTTTTTTCCGTCCATTTAATAACATTAATCAATTTTAAATTATTGCCACGTAACATAACCATTTTATCCATAGGAATTGCCATTTTTTCACTTATCGCCATTGCCAATTCAACAAAACTTTTAAACAATGGCAAATATGCCAAATTTGTAAGTCTCTTAAGTACATTCAAATTTTTAATGCCATTCAAATAGATCTTCCATATTATTAGAAGATATTTCATCCAAATACCATAGGTATGTTGGGCAAAAAATGTTTCCAATGACGAGAACATTTGCATATCTTCAATATAAATATAAAATAATTTATATGAATGTAAACTTTTTAGATCCACTATGATCGGTAGTTTTGAGTTGATCACAGAAAGTCTAATCAATTCGTTGTGATATATTTGTATGGCCTTTTTATATAAATCTTTTAAGTTGGGCAACAATTCTACTTGAGATCAGATTGTGCTTCCATTTTGATTTGATCGTATAAACAAGATCTGGCCAACAATTTTATCTCAGTTGAAAATTTTGTGTTGTTTGTAATATGCTGAAGTAACAGTATATTGTCGATGTCATTGCTGTTAATATTTTCCAATAAACTATAAATTTGTATGTTGTCATTTCGAAAAGAAAAACTTTTCCTGTCAAATTCACTGCGATCCCGTAATATTCCAATCAGCTGGTTCAGCTTATCATTAAGATTTTTACTATTGTTATCTAGGATAATTTGAATGAGTTGAACGTTTGCTAAAATATCTTTCACTACATTTAACAAAGGCTGCCGATAATTTAATGTATCCAATGGATTAATTACAATTCGGGCAATTAAATCTTTATTTATAATAAAAAGATTTTCATCGCCCAATACTCGAACATAATGGTTTGAATTCAAATTTATCGAATAGCATTCATTCAGCCGATAAAAAGAATTATTTGCCCAAATGCCTCGAATGTAGTCACGTCCATGTTGATTTGTTAATTTGCCCAATCCGTGCGGTTCGCCATTTGCATTTATTTTGCCTTCATACACATTTCCATTATCAAAAGTAATTTTTTTATATTCCCCTTCTGCATTTTCATCTACATTATCTGGTAGAACATTTTCATTGTTCTGGTCTTCAAATTCTCCATTAGATTCACTTTCATCTGCTGCTTCATTTCCTTCATCTTCTTCCTCATTAATAGCATCTCCATTTGGTACAGCATTAGCATCTTGTTGATCATGATTACCATTAAAACGATCTTCATTTTCATTTGGTTCAGCAACCCCAGCTTCTTGTGCTTCATTGATGGCATCATCGTTTAGTAGTGCTTGTTGTTGTTGTTGTTAATGATCATTATTAACAAAACTATCGCCTAAATCTTCTGCTACATTTGGTGCAACATTTAATTGATCCGCGATCGCTTCCTGTTCCAAAACGATGCCATCATCATTTTGTATTACATTTTGTTGGCCATTATTAACGAAATGAATGCCTAAATAATCTTCGATTGGAATATCATTAATATGATCATCCATAACTGTCGTTATTTAATAGGTAAGGTACTAATGTATTACTTTAACAGATCTTTATCGTATCCAGATCTATAACTCAAAAATTACTGTTTGCTGTTGCAAAAAAAAAATATTCGAAGTTAGCACCAATACTTAAATGACCAATGCTGAGATTTAGATCTTTAGTTTTTGTGGTGATTTTATCCGTTTATCCAGTGACTGTTGTATATTGTTATAAATCATGCAGCATACTTATCTGAAAATTATTATTGTCGTTCTTTTTATAGAATCTCAATGGAAAAATTATAAAAATGATCTTAAAATTTCTAAAAAGTGTGTTCAGAGAAATAATCATAAAAATAAGTTGATCCGATATTTGGAATTATATAAATTTTAAATTTAAATTAAATGTACCCCAAATATACCTCTTCCCATGGTCACCGCCAATGATTCCACGCTACAATTCGGTGTTTAAACAGAATTACGATATTATTTATTACGAATTGTTCGTTAGACAATCAGTAACTAAATTAAATTTAAAATGTCTTCAAACTTATTAACAATTTATATACAAATTTAATAATAAAATTGGACTTAATGCGGACCCGCTACCATTTTGAAAGTTTTTCCAATTTTTCTAAGGTCAATTTTGCAGGTTTTTATGCGAAATTAAAATAAAGAAAATATCAAATATTTACAATTACCGGTTGCAACACAATAAAGGAAAAGGAATCTGTCTGCACGATCTTGAACCAAAAATAACAAAAAAAACTGATAAAAAAATAATAAATTCGAAACGATCTAAACTTCTACAATCTACAGTCTACGCTACGTCTACGACTACAAAACATTCTACCTACAATCTACAATACTAAATGCTCGCTACTTTTACAGTAAATTTGTAAATAGCCGTCTAATTTAAACATTTAGTGAACATAGTGTGAAGGCGGAAACCTAGTGTCT
The DNA here is from genome assembly GCA_026745375.1 of Platyura marginata. Lineage (NCBI taxonomy): Eukaryota > Metazoa > Arthropoda > Insecta > Diptera > Keroplatidae > Platyura > Platyura marginata. Next base: position 1,119 of record JANSTT010020146.1, on the reverse strand, counting down.
ATAGATGGGCCCATTAGACGGTCTAGCGTTCCAGACGATCAATGAACCTTAGGATTGACCAAGATGCTTTACAAAATACAGAAAAATTCATCAGACGACTTTCAAGCGCCTTTTGTCTCTTTCCCGGATACGGCTGAGAAGTCACAGAGTAAATACTCAGTCGAGCATCTCTAGGTTGGTTCTACTAATATACCCATTCTGTGTAAGTACGCTTTGAACTGACCGTGCTGTTCTGTTAGTTTTTTTAACTTTAGAATTGAGTAGGGAAAAAAAATATTTCGATGTAGATTGATCCGGTCACCCGATAAGTCTTAGCTGCTCTGCTTGTAACAATATTTTTTGGTGGTTTTTTCAATTTTCTGCAAACACTGCAAAGTGCACATGGTCCATACAACTATAAATGAGTTAAAAAAAATTCATCTTTTTCTATATGCACTTTTTCATCACTGGCAGATTCAAGAACGTGGTTATAAAAATGCGGCTCTCTTGAAGAAAGGAAAATATCTATCTGCTAATTATCGTGGATGTAGTTTCGGAAAAAATTACAAAAAACTATTGAAAATTTTGTTTTCTTCGTCATATTGTAATGACTTCTCATTTGACCTTCAGCGATAGAGTATGCAGTTGATCAATAAAACAAAAGAATTACAATTAAATGTTGTGAATAAACAATAAATAAATAAACGCACACAACGTATGGCCGGGGAAGAAAGAACTGCCTAAGGAATACTCAGCTCGCCAAGACGAAAAAAAAACACCAACACAGCAAGACGTTTAATAATCCAACATACGAATTGAAATCGCCCCCAGCAACATTGGAAGGTACGTAACACCATTTCCTTTCCAGCTTTTTTGGTAACTTTTAAATTCCTATTAAATTAATGATGTTAGTGGCTGCCATCCAGGACTCCATAACAATATGCTCTTTAACTTCCTTAAAGTTCTCGAACTCTTATCGATAGTGTTAGTCCTTCGGTTATCGCCGTAATGATTAATTTTCAACTAGGAATACAAAATTGGAGGTAGTTCGTTCAAAAACAACATTTTTTACAATATTTTTAACATTTATTCATATAATTATATAAAAATATTGATAATTTTTTAATTTGTGTATTTAAC
>JANSTT010020145.1:0-10086 GCA_026745375.1 Platyura marginata | reverse complement strand
CTTACTACCAAAATTTTTATTGCAGTTTTACGATTAAAAATGTCCAAAACGTAGACATTTCACAAAAATTTCGATTTAAAATTTTTGAAAAGTGAAAACAAAGCTTCCACTTATTTTTTTAGTGTGTGGAAGCAAAATAAAAAACCAAAAAATCCAAAAAAAATTTAAATTCTGTTATTTCCCATACAAAAAAGTTAATATATTTTACATTTAAGTTAAATTTAAAAATAAAAAGAGAGGAAGTGAAAAAAATAACATGAATATTTTTTGTAGCTAATACGAGTAGGAAGTTTTTAAAAATATAGTTGGACTCCTACCTACTTCCCCCACTCCTTGGAAGTGGAAAATTAAATTTTTTCATACAAATTTACAAACGTTGAACCTCTCTTATTTAAAGGGCAGGGGTGACCGCCGCCAACTGTTGATCAAATATTGTCGGTGGTGACCACCCCTACCTATTTTTCCCGTAAACAATAATTACACCAGTTCTAATAAATACCTTTTGAACATCATACGGGTATAAAAATGTTTAAAAGAATTTTTCTTAAAGTTTTCTTTTTGTATACTTTTACTTTAATCATCCATTTCTAGGGTGGTTCTACACTTCTACAGGGTGTAAGACCTAGGTTACAGTGGAAGAAAGCTCTATTTTTATAATTAATTAGGAATCATCTAACATATTCAATTATTTAAAGTTCCCAACATGTTTACTGGATTTCCAAAGTTTTCTCGATTTCTAAGACATAATACTAAGCTTGAAATTAATAGAGAGGCAATCAATCATAATGACAATGATTCTATGGTTGTTTCAAAAGCACAGAGACCAGTCATATATCAGTAAGTTTCGATCAATTAGAATTTAATAGGAATGATTTTTTTTTATTTATTCGTTTTATTTAGAATATCATCATGGAAAAAGCTGAAACAATATTTAAAAAACAAAGATTTTCTATTATTTCCAAAATTGGATATGTTGCTTCAGAAACTTTGGCATATTACTAAAGACTTAATCGGTTCGGAAGAGAATTCCAACATAATTGATGATGCAGCAATTTTTTTCTTGTGTCTCTTTTTCAACGCTAAACAGGTCCTCATAAGTCATTTGACAGAAATTAAGAAAATAATTGGACCCATAACATCACAAATAGCCAATCAAATTCATTGTATTGTAATCGAAATAAATGAATTAGTATCAGATGAATGTAAACAATATATTGAAACCATCAATAATGATGAAAATGAATATTCTAAAAAATCCTGGGGCAAAGACATTGTTTGTAACCTACCAAATGACCAGTTATCAGACACATTATTTCTACAAGATTTCAACCTATACTTTTCAGCCCGTAACAACAACAATGTGATTGATGAGTTTTCTATGCAATACAGAGAAACGGCAGTTGCTGGCACATCTGAGAAAATGGCAGAAAAATTTAATCGATCATGGCTAGTCAAACATGTTAATCCGAATTTACTCGACACCTTAATAACATTGTTGAATTCCCAAAAGTCCAATACGGAACTACAAAACGAATTAATCGAACTACTTGGTTTCGATAAGTTCGATATCATTCAAACGATTTTCGATAATCGCAAAGTGATTGTGCAAAAAATCGAATTGGAAAATAAACGAATTCGTCTGCGAGAGAAATCGTTAGTAGCACGGGAAAATCGTCCAACAATAGCGGCCCAAGTAGTTGTTCAAACAGAACAGGTGAAAAATATGATGAAACAGGTGCGAAAAGATGAGAAAAAGTTACGAAACATAATGACCTCACAAACAAAAGATGACGATGAATGTTTAATTACAAAATTACGATTAGGACAGCAACATTCCTTGTTAAATACAGTGCAAAGGGAGTCATTTTTTAAAGATCGCAGCCGACCAATCGTACAATCTGCACCGCGAATACGATATCCGTACGTTTTTGATTCGGAATTGGAAGCCAAATGTCATGTTGGCTTTATAGCCGGATCAAAACTCCTTTTACCCGAAACCGTACAAAGAACTGATAACAAAATGTATGAAGAAGTGCGAATACCGACGAATGAAACCTTCGCCCTAACTGTGGGTGAAAATCGCATCAATATAAGTTCATTAGATGACATTGGACAAATTGCCTTTGCCGGTACAAAACAACTTAATCGAATTCAAAGCGTTGTGTATCCAGTTGCCTATCATAGCAATGAAAATATGTTGGTATGTGCGCCAACCGGAGCTGGTAAAACTAATGTTGCCATGTTAGCCATTATTCATACAATACGAGCGCATGTTGATCAAGGTGTCATACATAGAGATCAATTTAAAATCGTTTATGTGGCACCGATGAAAGCACTAGCCTCTGAAATGGTGGAAAATTTTAGCAAAAAACTGAAGCCCCTTGGCATTGCAGTACGAGAATTAACCGGTGATATGCAATTGACAAAAACTGAAATGCAACAAACACAAATGTTGGTAACAACACCGGAAAAATGGGATGTTGTCACACGCAAAGGTGCCGGCGATGTAGCGCTTATTACCCTAGTCAAACTTCTAATAATCGATGAGGTTCATTTGCTTCATGGTGATCGAGGTCCCGTTGTCGAAGCGCTAGTTGCTCGTACTTTACGTTTGGTTGAGTCTTCCCAGAGTATGATACGAATAGTTGGTCTATCAGCGACGCTTCCCAATTACATTGATGTGGCCCGATTCTTAAGGGTAAATCCTATGGTTGGACTATTTTATTTTGATTCAAGATTTCGTCCAGTTCCATTGGAACAACATTTTGTCGGTGTAAAATCAACCAAACCGTTGCAACAACTTAGTGACATGACAACCATATGCTACGACAAATGTGTGACCATGCTAAAGGATGGACATCAAATAATGGTATTCGTTCATGCCAGAAATGCAACCGTTCGACTAGCTACAGTTCTAAAGGAAATGGCACAGCAAAAGGAACAATTGAGTTTATTTTCACCAGAACAATGCGCTGACTTTGGGATGGCTCAACGGTCAATGTCGAAAAGTCGAAACAAACAACTTGTTGACCTGTTTCAATGTGGTCTTGGTATGCATCATGCTGGAATGTTAAGAAGTGATCGATCGATGGTAGAAAAATATTTTGCTGGAGGATTTATAAAAGTTTTGGTTTGTACGGCAACACTTGCATGGGGTGTTAATTTACCAGCCCACGCCGTTATCATACATGGTACCGAGATATACAATTCGAAGCAAGGATCATTTGTTGATATAGGTATGTATATTATATCATAATTAAAATTTATGGTTAGCCACTTCCTGTAATTAACAATGCTCAAAACAACAATCGAAGATGACCTAAGTTTGTATACATTCGGGAATTTGTTCATAAGCATTTTTGGTCTTAAAAATTTCCAATTTTAAAAGAAGGAAGGGCAACCTTTTTTTTTTTTTTTTTTAAGAACAAACAATTTATTTCAGAAGTGAGGTTTTCTAACTAGCTTAATAGCTTTAACTCTCAAAAATACTTTTTAAAATTACAAGTTAAAATTTAAATTTGGTCTGCCATGGCCATGCCGCAAGATCGTCGTAGACTCTACGCACTTTTGCAGAAAAACTGTATTTGTAAACGCTGTCAATTTAATCTCCACGTTATTCAATTGTTAATTCATCATTGGCTCTACTGTTTTGGCCTTCCTTTTTACTTTTTTCATCGAGTTTGTTTTCAAATACACGCCTAGTAGGGTCCGGCTCATATAAGTCTTCCAATTTTGATTTTGTTTTGGCAACACTTGCGTCATTGTACATTTGGTAGAGCTCAAGATTGTAATGTCGCCTCCAGCTCTCTTCTTCCTGGACAGGTCTATATATTATTTTTAATAATTTACGCTCAAATGTATTGGCCCGCAACTCCTGTTCCTAGCTTACAAACCACATCTCTGACCCGTACATGAGAACTTGAGGAATAAGCTGGCGCGAACCTAAAACAATTTAGAAGACAGTTTGACGCTGGTTTTCGGTACTAGCAAATCTCTTCATTGCCATTCGGACATTTTGATTGTTTTGACCATTTCCCCAAAATTTCGTCAAAAAGTCTCTAATATCAGTAGAATATTTTTTTAGTTAACACCTAAATTTATCGATTTTCAGGCATTTTGGATGTTTTGCAAATTTTCGGTCGTGCCGGCCGTCCCCAATACGATAAAAGTGGCGTCGGAACAATTATTACAACACACAGCAAACTCAATCATTATTTATCGTTGTTAACAAATCAATTTCCAATTGAATCGAATTTCATTGAATGTTTGGCGGACAATTTAAATGCCGAAATTACTTTGGGCACTATCAGTAACATAGACGAAGCAATTGAATGGCTTAGTTATACATATTTATTTGTGAGAATGCGAATCAATCCACAGGTGTACGGTATCAATTATACAGACGTGTTGGATGATTCAACATTGGAGAAAAAGCGACGTGAGCTGATAAAGTGTGCAGCCATGAATTTAGATAAGGCAAAAATGGTGCGTTTTAATCAACGAACAGGTGATTTGAATGTTACCGATTTAGGTCGAACGGCATCGCATTACTATATCAAATATGATACGGTTGAGGTATTTAATGAGATGATCCGCAGCGTAATGACGGAGTCGGAAATATTGGCAATGATGTCAAATGCACAAGAATTTCAACAATTAAAGGTGCGTGATGAGGAATTAGAGGAATTGGACGATTTAACGAATATTTGTTGTGAAGTGGCAGCACAGGGCGGCAGTGAGAATATCCATGGCAAAGTAAATATTCTGATGCAAACCTATTTGTCGAGAGGTTTTGTTAAGTCATTTTCATTGGTGTCAGATATGTCTTATATTACACAGAATGCCGTTCGAATTGCTCGGGCTTTATTTACCATTGAACTGAGACGGAACAATTCTATTTTAGCAGGTCGACTGTTAATGATGAGTAAAATGTTCGAGCGACAAATGTGGGACTTTCAAAATCCTATGCGTCAATTTACATCAATTCCATATGAGATTATCGAAAAAATTGAAAATCTAGGACTTAGTGTTTATGCGTTGCGTGAAATGGACTACAAAGAAATTGGCCAAATATTGCGCAATCAGAAGTACGGTGGAATTATAGCAAAATTTGCCGATGAATTTCCAATGTTAGACATTCATGCTTCGTTGCAACCAATTACCAGAACTGTTCTGCGGATCCGAATTTATGTGACAGCCGATTTCAATTGGAATGACAAAGTTCACGGTAAAACATCGGAATCGTTTTGGATATGGGTAGAAGATCCAGAAAGTAATTTCATTTATCATTCCGAGTACTTTCAAATGAGCCGAAAAAATGCCATTCTCAAAGAACCGCAAGAAATTGTTCTAACAATACCGTTAAAAGATCCACTGCCACCACAGTATTACATTCGAGCTACTAGCGATACTTGGCTAGGAAGTCATGCATGTTTTCCATTAAGTTTTAAACATTTAATTCTACCTGAACTTCATCCACCACACACAGAACTACTTCCATTGACACCATTATCCGTTTCAGTTCTAAATAATCCCGCATTTGAGTCAATCTATCCATTCACCCATTTAAATCCAATACAAACACAAATTTTCCATTGTCTCTATCACACAGACTGTAATGTTCTTCTGGGAGCACCGACCGGTTCGGGAAAAACAATCGCAGCTGAAATTGCAATGTTTCGGGTGTTTAAAAATTATCCTGATCGAAAGGTCGTCTACATTGCACCGCTGAAGGCTCTAGTCCGAGAACGTATTGAAGATTGGAAAATTCGCTTGGAAAAGAAACTAAATAAAAAAGTCGTCGAACTAACCGGTGACGTTACGCCAGACGCCAAGGCTATTCGAGAGAGTAATATCATTGTGACAACGCCAGAAAAATGGGATGGCATAAGTAGATCATGGCAAACACGTGATTATGTTAAAGATGTGGCATTAATTGTTATCGATGAAATCCATCTTCTCGGCGAAGATCGAGGTCCAGTACTGGAGGTGATTGTATCGCGTACAAATTTTATAGCATCTCATACAAAACGAACATTAAGGATTGTTGGATTGTCAACGGCTCTGGCAAATGCACGTGATCTGGCCAATTGGTTGGGCATCGAACAAATGGGTTTGTTCAATTTTAAACCATCCGTCAGACCAGTACCATTATCCGTGCATATAAATGGTTTCCCTGGCAAACACTATTGTCCCCGAATGGCCACAATGAATCGTCCCACCTATCAAGCCATTCGACAATACTCACCATGCACACCAACGCTTATATTTGTCTCGTCCCGTCGTCAAACCAGATTGACTGCATTGGATTTGATTGCATTTTTAGCAGCCGAAGATAATCCAAAACAATTTTTACATTTGCCCGAAGAGGAGATGGACCAAATATTAGCCAACATCAAAGATGTCAATCTTAAGTTGACATTGGCTTTTGGTATCGGATTGCATCATGCCGGTTTACAGGAACGAGATCGAAAAACGGTTGAAGAATTATTTTTGCATAGAAAAATTCAAATTCTCGTTGCTACCGCAACGTTGGCGTGGGGTGTTAATTTGCCCGCCCATTTGGTTATTGTCAAAGGAACGGAATACTACGATGGCAAATTAAAACGTTACGTTGATATGCCGATTACGGATGTTTTGCAAATGATGGGACGTGCAGGTCGTCCACAGTTCGGCAACGAAGGCATTGCTGTCGTTTTGGTGCACGATGTGAAGAAGAATTTTTATAAGAAATTTTTATACGATCCATTTCCGGTGGAATCAAGCTTACTAAACGTTTTGCCGGATCACGTAAATGCGGAAATAGTGGCTGGAACTGTTCAAACCAAACAAAGTATTTTAGATTATCTAACATGGACGTATTGCTTTAGACGACTATTGCGGAATCCTTCATATTATGATCTGGACAGTATAGAACCGGAAGATGTGAATAAATATATTTCAAATCTAGTTCAGAATGTATTAGATGTCCTACAAACGGCTGGATGCATTGAAATTGACCACGAAGATGAACGGTTCATTTTGTCCACCTCAATGGGACGGATTTCGTCTTATTATTATATGTCTCATCAGAGTATGAGACATTTTTCGGATGTCTTGAGATTTGACATGAAATTGGAGGAAGTCTTAAGAGCTATGTGTGACGCCTATGAATTCAATCAGCAACCAGTTCGACACAATGAAGACATTTATAATGCGTAAGTATTTTCTATCGTACATGCTAAGTGTGAATATTTACTCCTTTTTTATAGTGAACTTGCGAAATCATGCCGTATCAAGGTTGATCCATTGACATATGATTCACCACATACAAAAACGTTTCTACTTATGCAAGCTCATTTTTCTCGCTTAACTCTACCGAACGCTGATTTTTTCACCGATACCAAATCTGTTCTCGATCAAGCAATTCGTGTTATTCAAGTAAGTTTTAGTTATTGGCTTTTTTCAATAGGAAAATTCCAATAAAATCTCAATTTGATTTGATGGGTCAGAATTCAGAATTAAACGAACTAATATGAGTCATATGACTATTCAACGCCATTTTTTAAGAGTGATTTAATAGCTTAAATTAATCGAATCAATAAGTGTCATTTGTCATATGAATTTTTCACGCCACTACAAAAGTAATTTGAGAGCTAAAAATCAAACGAATCAATATGGAGTCATAATACTATTCTACGAACTACAAAAGTAATTTGAGAGCTAAAAATCAAACGAATCAATATGGAGTCATAATACTATTCTACGAACTTTAAAAAATTTGACCATGGAACGTCTTTTAAAAAATTATTTATTGGCAAGATTGCAGAATGGTAAAAAAAGTCTTCGAGAATATGAGTTATGGTAACAGGAGGAGAGGTAGACTAGTAGACCAAGGAAAAGATGAAGAGATTATCGATCGAAGCTGTTCTTAACATTATCGAGTCACCAAATCATCGGGTAAATTAATTAATCTAACTGTTTAATGGTGACCCCGACGTAATGTTAGTGTAATATCAAACGGAGGTGGATTAGGGTGTTGCCACAACAACCATTTATGTTGTTTTCCAAAAACGACTCATGCTTAAATAATGTTGGGCCATAAGTCATAACTAAGTATTGAATATTTGTCAGGACACTGCATATATGAGTACAGTAGATACCTAAAGAATTTCAAGCACGTAGGTAATTTATTTATTATAAATCATTAATATTTTGTTAACACCCCTTCTCCCCCTTGGCCTTAATCTTATTGTTAAAAATAGTTTACATCAGAATTTCTCATATATAAAGACTGGGTGCAATTCATTGGCCACCTATAGTAAGTCATATACAATTTTAATGGAAACATTTTTAATTCTCAGTCGACCTGTTTTTATATTTTAAATTGTTGTCACTACAAAATGTTCATAAATTTAATCACAAAAAATGTCCTGTCTAGACTATGATAGACATATGTGCCGAAAAAGGATGGTTAGCCACAGTTCTTCGTATTCAACAACTGATGCAATGCATAATTCAAGCAAGATGGATTGACGATCCAGTTGTTCTAACATTTCCCTACGTTGAACTATGCAACATTCCCGTCTTCAATCGATTATGTGTCGAGTAATTATTTCAATTGCATAATGAGTTGATATTTAAAAATAATTTTTTATTGTATTTGTGTAGCATTGCTGGATTGGCGTTGCCCGCATTAAAAGATAAATTTATGAGAAATTACGAAGAATTTGCCAATCCACTGAGAGACGATTTTGACGAGGGTCAAATTGAGAGTATTTACAAAGTGAGTTCCTCTCTCTCTCTCTTGAGTATAATTAATCACTATTCATAAATTGTCTATTTATCTAGATAATGTGTGAAATGCCAACGTTGAATGTCAATATCTTATTGCGTGGACAATTTTTCGATCAACCAGAAATTGATCGTCTTGTCAAACAACCACCAACAATAGATTATTGGCTACAAGTGCATCCTGGACAGGAATACAGTATCCACGTGAATCTTATACGTTTTGGTATTAAACATTCGAATACCATTCATTGTCCGAAATTTCCAAAAGGTAAAGATGAAGGATGGTTTTTAACACTGGGCAAACAAAGTGATGGCGAACTGTTAGCATTGAAACGTATCGGCTATAGAAGCAATAAGAGTTCGCATCAACTTAGTTTTGTTACACCTCGAAAGAATGGTAATTCAGTTTTGTAAACATTTTCGACAACGTCTAATAATGATCGTTATTTTTCTAGGTCGAGTCATTTATACGTTATACATTATGTCTGACGGTTATCTGGGACTGGATCAGCAATATGACATTCAACTAGAAATTGTAGTGAACCAACAAACATTACCTGATTCTGTAGATTTTTCTAAATGATTTTTTTTTCAATAATTTACGTGCTATTTATATATTGATGTTGGTAATATAAAAATGATTGTTTTGTAAGTCGTTATTGTTTCATTCAAATTAAAATGTAAAAGAGGTGAGGGTTGACTTGTAGTCTGTATTTGACGTCGCATTGCTAACCACGCTGCCCCAATATGGTCTCTACAACTCTCACACAACCATTGGAGAAACCTTCAAAACTGCCAGAACGCAGCAATTAAAACGAGAACGGGATGCCACCTCGTCACGAGGTCACCTTCAACAATACTTACTGTCATGTCACATTGTAGAATAGCCATGCAATAACCTGATACACATCGAAACATCCGCCAGACAGTTCACAATTATCAACCCTCCATACCTCATATTTCACATAACAATATCAATAACCAACAATACAAAGGACTCAAGAGCATCTACACAAACACAGTTAACACAACGATTGGTAATAAATACAAACCAAATAGAGTGCTCCAACAATAATTCCCACACCTTTTGATGACGATGAAAGGGCTCTATCTAGAGAAACAAGATGCACTTTAGTACAGCTCTGCTCAGGATGGTCGCGATCACATAACCATTATCGAAGCTGTGTTGACTCATCGATAGACGACTGGTGCCCTAATTTCGCAGACACACCCCCGCCACAGATAAACATACAGATCTGAAAAGCGCTTAAACGAGTGGCTATAGTTTTTTTCCTATATATTGAAATTATTTTT
>JANSTT010020144.1:0-10087 GCA_026745375.1 Platyura marginata | reverse complement strand
AACATCTCGAAAACTTGAACAGGGGGGAATTATTCTGTTCGAGTTTGCGAGATTCAACTGTATTCTTCTTCATATAATTTTACGAGCATTTAGAGTTTGTATAGACGCGTTCTGCCATCCCCTCAGTCTACCATTCCAGTAGATCAATAAACCTTAGGATAGTTGACCAAGGTGCATCATGGATTTTTAACATGTTCGCCAAATAGCTTCCAATCGCCTCCCTTTCCCGATGCGGTTAAACGAACAGTCAAAAAGTAAATGGTCAGCAGTTTTTGGCAGTTTCTCGCAAAATTTGCAGATTGGTTCTACCACTATAATCATCCAGTATAAGTGCGCTTTGAACTAACGTTGCCCGGTAAGAAACTCTGTTAGTTTTTTTAAAAGAAAAAGAAGTAAAACACCAACGATACGATTTTTCAAAAAAAAAGAGAAAATTACACCGCACTATGTTTGGTGAGCACACCGGAGTGATGAAAAAAAGACATTAATCTTAACGCATTATTGAATAATCGTCTGGAATCTAACTGAACGAGCAAACTATTGTAGTTGGCAGCAAACACGTTTCGTTTTATTTTGACTTGAATCACGTAGCAAACACAAAATATCCATACAATGTTTTGGAACAAAATTCTTCCAAAAATATACCGTGCATGAAATGAATGCTTCCACAATTATAAATATCTTGTTAATTAAGCTAAATTAAAATTGAATCTAGTTGATTCGAATACAATTCTGCTGATGGTCAGACCAGAAATTGTATTTATATTGTTTGTGTTGATACTTTTTTCACAAATTCCATAAGGTAATTCCAGATCCCTGTTGATATTGAGCTAGTTAAGTTAAGAAATTTTTAAATTCTATATTCAAAGGTATTTGATCGTAGCTTTCTGTACACTCTACACAAATGTGTAAAAATCGTTCTACGAACATCTACTAATTTTGAATGGAGTATAGTATCCAATAAAGACAAATCAATTTAAATTAAGTGTCACAAAAAGGATTAATTTCTGGAATTAATTGAAATTTACTATCTCACTAAAATACGGAATAACCACCGCTACAATACAAAATAAGAAAAGAAGAAAATACTTAAATAAAAAAAAAAAAAAATCAAACAAATTTGTTCTGCAACGTGTAACTACAATTATAATATCTGCCTACACTTTAAACGTGAGCTCAAAATCGTGCCGCATAATAAACAAGTATCTGCAACGGTTTTGCCTTGCAGGTAAACAGGTGTTAAATATAGGAAAATATTCAAGAATATTTTAAGATCCGCAACATTTATATTTTCTACTAAAAAAATCTTCACGAAAGTTAAAATTACCTATAATTTAAGAAAAAAAAAATTATGTTAAATAAAAAAAAGTGGTTGAAAATATATTTAATAATAATAATTTTAAATTTATATCGATAAAATGTCATAGGTTATAATGTAGAAGACGGTAAACTTGAGGCTATTTTTATTTTGAAAGAAAAACAGGTTATTGACAAATATATATTTACTCCCTTTAAGTTTATGTGTGTATCAATAATGTAATTCTAATAAAAAGCATAAACTATGTGATTGTCTAAAAAAGGGCAGTGTTGCCAACTCTAAAGATTACAACAAGAAACCGAATCATAGGACAAACACCGATCTTCATACAAAATTAAATATAAATGGCGTTCGAATTATATTTTAGTGAGCTGGGGAGATGTGGAACCGATCTCTATGTCAGGCCAGTGCATAACAAAGATAAATTCTATTAATCTCCAGAGAGATCTAAAAAAAATAGAAATTCTGAAAACGGGGTTTTAAATCGGTAGATCGGGAAAATGCTTAACACATCGGGCTATTTGTAATAATAGCGGTTATTGTAGTGATCAAGAAAGTGTGGATGCATGTCGTAAAACGAAAATTCTCGTTTCCCGATGCGGATGTATTAATAATCGAAAAGATTTGCTATAATCTGTCTACTGATTAGCAACACTGGATGTACATAATTAATGCTAAACAAAAATTACTATTGCTATTATTAAAATAAAATTTAAAAAATACGTAAATATTTCCGTCTTAAAATTGATGAGTTTAATGAACTTAATAATATATCAGACTATGTGTAGTCTATCAATATCTTAACTCAAAGATCATACATACTTAATATGGAAAGATGTTCTAATCGAAGTAAATTTATATTTCAAATCAAGTTTTATGATCTTTTCGTTTACTTTTGTTTTAATGCCATAGAAATTAATTCTTTCGAATTAAAAGTAAAAACTATAAGATGAATGTATAGAAATACCTTTTTTGTTTGTTTTTTATGGATACTTAAATTCCAATATATCCAATAGAACAGAGTAAATAATTTTCTTTAATTAATCTATAGTCTATTTATGTACATATGGAGATGAAGATTTCTACTTTTCCTCTTAATAAGAATAATATGAAAAAATTGGATTTAAAAGGGAGTTCCATATTCTGGTAGAATAGTTGCCAATATGCTAATGGAAAATTTCTTCAAGAGTTTTATTTTGTAACATAAACGAATTATAGAGTAAAGCAATGGTCTTCAAATTTCGACATCCCGCGGAACCCTTTTTCGAGATAAAAATTATCTACGGAACCCTACATTTCAACATTTACAACATAATGTATTTTGAACCCTTGGAGTGTCTTTTATTTTGGAAGCGACAGTCTTCCATATTTTTTTTTTCATACCTTCATATTTTTCACTCCTGTAATTGGTGGAAACATTTATGATTCTCTAGCAGTTTTTTTTAAATAAGTATAGATTTAAAATGTCTGAAATGCAAGAATGCACGCAGTTGTTAAGCAGGACCACTTAAATTTTTTTTTGGAGTTTTCGAAACATTAATGACAACAAACTCTCTATAAGTATCATCATTTATTTGTTCGTATAACGTGTAAATTGTGAGTTATTGCTTTGATTAATACATTCACCTATTTTGTTGACTAATACAAAACAAGTATAATCTTATAGTGTGTAGTGCTTTTCCTTCAATATGCACCGAACCAAGCAACCGGTTTCTTCAAACAACAAAACAATAACAAAGCAAAAAAATGTAATGAATAAAAGAAAATAAAAATGAACCACAAAGAAGACAACAACAACAACAACAACAACAACAAAAAGAGAAAAATTACCTGACATTTATATAATAGTGTTGGTGTTGATAATAACCTGATGATGACTTTACGTTACATTATGGTGATTTACACAAAAATGTATTTTAATTGGAAGTAGGTATTTACTTATTTTAAATGTTTTTATAATTTTGCCGGCAAGACTTTTATTGTCACACAAATGTTTTGTACCTACCCAAGCACGTCAAACATATTATAATAATTTTGTAAACATTATGTTTTGCTTCTACACCAGTATACATGTGTTTGTGTGTACATTTCTATATGAAAATGTATACGAGGTTACCTAGCTTCCATAAATTTTCCAGTAATTTTATATGGAGGGTCCTATATTTTATAAAAATTTATTATAGAACCTCAGATTTAGTGAGAAAAAATGCACATATGCACAGAAATTCATCCTTTCCCATTCGTCACAAGTCGCAACAAAAGCATCCACGCTGATTCTGTCCACCATATCACCCGCTATACGGCTATAGCGTAGCAAAAAGTTTGATATAGCAACAAAATTTTGAGTTGTAGTACTAGATTCTAACGCATTGAATTGAATCACATCCTTACTCATACGGTATTCTATTAAAAAGAGTGTGTAAAATTGATATATCGTATCAAGACGTCGGGAGTTAGGAAAGGGACCTGTGTATCCCTTAAATGTTGCTACAAAATCCTAGGACCGTTTTTTTGTAAATTATTTAATTAAGTTAACTACAAGAGAAATAATTTTTTCTCAAGCTAATTGAGAACAAATGTTTACATTTAATATTGACAGTTTACAATTTTGACTTATTCACATTTATTTTGAACTGAGTAAAGACACACTTTTTAACTTATACGTCAAAAATAACGCACATCATTTCAATTACGGCAAGTATAGTTATAGCGTACCACTACATATATATCGTATATGGGGACAGAATCTTCGTACTGAAAAGCTTCATAAAAATTAATGTGAAATAATTACAGAGCTTTCAATTGGTCACACTGGCCGATTAAAGTGTCATTTCAATAAAATTGATCAAATAGTTAGATGACAAGCCAGGGGAATACATTGTCATTTACTTTACAGATCGTATTTGCTTTTATGTTGTTCCAAATTTTACAAAATTTATTGTAAGTGAATTGAGGATGAGATAAATAGAGATAAATTTTTTTTTACTCGTTGGTATTCGATAACTCAAATAGAAATTTATTTTTAAAGAGAAAACTTACTCAATTAATTTTTTTCAGGCTATGGCAGATCTACTGTCTGTAACTACTATTTTAATTTGTCCTACTGAGATAAAAAAATAGCTAAGAACAATTAATTAAGAAATAAATATACAGATGATTTTCTTATAATGAACTGAATTCTATATGAATGTCGTACTTAGTAAAATACTACCCAAGTTGAAAATTATATATAAAATGTAGTTGTTAAGAGATAATATACTTTTGTACATATATCCAAACAAATAAAACTAAAAATACATAACATTACAATGGTAGCACTCTCCCACAAGTATTTCAACTTTTTATGGGAAATAATTAACACTTCCCAAGATGAAAAAAAAAAAAACGCCAGGCAAATAGAAAAACGGCGTAATGAAGTGCTATGATGTTAAATGTGCGGTGTGAAAAATGATGTAATTGTTATGTTTATTAGAAACCATACGCGTAATGAGTTTCAGTTAGTTTAATTTGCTTTTTTTGTTGTTGTTTGGTTTTCGTTTCTTTTTTAGTTCCTTAGAAATTTAGTATTCTAGTTTAAGAGAGCTTTTATTCCACTATTTGATATAACCTTTATTTAAAAAAAGGCATTAGTTAAAGAAACAAATATGTACGAAACACGATGTGTATGTTGGAGAAATTTGTAAGAAAGTGGAAATAATCGCAGTTAACAAAATTTGCGGTGAATTTTTTTATTCGGTTTCTGAAGGATTGTAAAATGGAATTCCATCTTCAATATTTCCTTTCACAATGAATTAACCTCATTTCAATAAACATATTTGGGGAGGAAAATACTTACTTATTTGGGAAGTCGTTTATAATGACTGCGTTTATTTTAAAATATTAAAGATTACACGAGTAAAATATATTGAAGAGTTTGAGGGGAAAACGGATTAATTTTTAACCAAAAACTGTAAGCTGAGAAACGGGTGTTGCCATATGTTTAGGTGACACGAATATTTCAACTGGCACCACCGAAATTTTAAAATCGAAAAAAAAATTTAACAATGAACTTTTACTTGTAGGAGTCTCGACTCAAATTTCTTTTCCACCAATTCGAGTATTTTCTACATTTTTCGTAAATGATAACTTGTCTTTTATGTCACTTATCTTTATCTCGACCAAGGAGCATTTATATATAAATAGTATGATTCCTTAATAACTCAAGGCATCTATAAAATTTAGGACTAATCTTTAAGATACAAAGTAAATCTAATGGCTGTCGCCCACTAGAGCGTCGAGTTGACGCGCGTCCAAAAAAAACTGTAATTTTCTTGCATGTAAAGCGATATTTTTAATTTGTTTTTTTACATATTCGTCCTAATTAAATTTTTAAACCCATTTGATTAAAAATAAATTCAAATAGTTTTAATTTTAATTAAAAATATTGAATAATTTCAATTCGATGCTCGTCGATGCGCATCTACTGGTATTGCCAGCAGTTTTCAATTTCTCTGCAGATGCCGGCGAATTCCGTTTAGACGCGCGTCAAAAAAATATGCTGCTTGACGCGAATCTGTTTTGACAAATAAATAAATAAATATACAAATTAGTCAGAAAAACGTGTACAATGGGCGATATCTTATGTATGACGCGCGTCGACGCGCCGCGCTGCTCTGTTTTCGATGCCCTAGTGGGCGACGGCCATAAAATAGAAAAATAGGATAATTTCCAATAAACTTTTCAGTGAACAAGAAATGTTAAAAAAACACAAACGAACGCTCTTAAATTTTAGTTAACTCCGTTTGAAAAAAAATGTAATTTTTTGGTTTAGATACTGGGTATTTGGGTTAAAAATAAATCCAACGACAGCCATTTTTATAATCTGGTTAAAAATCACCATACAAAAGAACATTCTCATTCATAATTGAAGATTAACACCTGTTGATTATTCAGTAATTAAAGTGTAACTTTTTATTTAAATGAACAAAGAGAGTAAAGCATTTACAGTTTAGTAGTTAGAAAATATGACTATGACTATGACACCTCAACTCATTTTCCATCTGTAGCGGTTCACCTCTACTCATTTTGGTGTGAGCTTTTACTTTGACCATGTTCATCATATTGTGAATATCGTTTATGTCGAATTTTGTTTTTAGATTTGTCGATTCTTTAATTTGTTACTTTCTTTCTGCCACAGTTTCATATCGCTGTATTTATTTATGATTCGACTAGACTCCTGATAAGGTGACCTACATAGTTAAAATATTAAGGAAGTAAAGAATAATAAATAAAATATTTCAATTCTTTTTTGTTATTTTAGAGTATGAATTTTTTTAAACTAATAATTTTTTTATTTATTTATAATTATAATTTGAAAAGCTATAGACAAAATGATTGAGAAACAGTGCTGAAGTGGATAACCCGGAACATTGGTTAAAATTTGATTATTCGGATTTAATATTAAAAAAATAAATAACTATAGTAACATCATCGATTGTACGAGTAGGTATTTATTTTATTATGGTGTACAATATAGTAAAATTCCTATAAAATATTTAAAGGAATAAAACAAAAACAATTTACCTATAGATGAATATAAAAAAAAATAGCGATCCATATATTGTACGATGTGGAATGTGTTTGTCATACAAATAATTGGTTAAAACTGCGGAATAATTAAAATAAAATTATTTGGATCAATATAAGTACATATATCATAGAGAATGTACCTAATAATTATAGATATTCAATCATAATTTTGTATGCGAACATTTAATGTTTAAAAAAAAACCTTAGTCCATGTTCGCGAATGGTTTGTTCACTTCACTTTACAGAAATTTGTTAAAAATATTTATCGTTTTTAGCACAGGAAATTACCTTTTACTTTTCCATTAGAAGTAGATAACATTTATAAGGTTTGTTTATTACCAAATAAATTTTTCATAGGATATGAATCAAAATCGTTGGCTTTAAATGTCACAAAATTTTGTTATAATAAACCCTGTTTAATATATATCATAAGAAAGCTTCGCCACTGATTAGAATAGATATTTAAATTAAATCATCAGTGAAGGAGGAAAAGTAATCCTTTTTTTAAAAAAAACGTGGAGTTACTTTAAATCAGTGTTTCTAATATTTTTGTGATTGGCAAACTTTTTTTTAAAAATGAAAACAGGATTCAGTATAGTTAACACTCTAATTTCAAACAATATAGCGAACAATTTTTATATTTAAGAATTTTATGAAAATAATTGAAATAATGAAATTCTAAAAACTTTTGTGATGATTAATCGATTTTTATCATACTAAGATTAAAAAAAAATTTCTTATTATGCATTTCTGTGAGAGCTATTATTCGTCAAAGTAAATAAACAATTTTTTTAAAAAATTCACAATTTTTTTTAAGAAAATTAACTTTTCTCAAAAAGTTTCGTTTGGTTTTTTGTTTTTTTTTTTACAAACTGCCCATACAAAGTTTATATCCAGCTTCTAAATTTGGAAATTCTCATGTTATAACTCAAATTGACGTTAAAATTAATCAAATTTTATGAGTTTTTTTGAATTTTTTAAATTATAGAAAACCAATAAAAAAATAATTATTTAAAATTTAGAATATTATTTTTTTTTTAATTCAAAATTAATAGAATACTAAATAGATCACCCTGTAGTTTATGTATGGAGTGTGTGAGATCAAAGTTTTAGTTGAAAATAATCCTTTTTATAGAGAGGTCACTAAGTATTTTTAATATTGGGATTTTCAACAAAAAATTTGGCTGACACCCCCATAGGTACCTAAACTACTTGAATTTTTGTAAGTAGACGACATGTAGTCTACCAGGCCCCTGGATTCTGTTTGTTTATGAATACAGTCATATGAGTGACTGTTATATGTTAATAAATTGGAGTCACTCATATGACTTTAGTCATAATAAAACAGAATCCGGGGGTAGGCATATTATGGTTAATTCTGCACATGCCTTGGAATCCAATTTACATATTTGTTTTTGTATAATAGAATTTTGTCTAATTTAATTAATATGGACTGGATAAATGGATTAATCGTAATTTTTTTTTTTTTTAATATTTAATATGAGTGGACAATTTTTATTGGATTTCTCTGAAATAAAGTTGAGCGTTTTCTATATACATATATATGTATGTAAGTATATTTATAAATATATTGCAATTAGAATGGTGAAACTTCTATCAAGCAAATATTTAGCCATTTGAATACTGTTTAGTATAACTCAACTCCTACCCCTTAGTAGCTTAGGAACTATACGTGATATAATCATCGTAGTTCGATTCGCATTGTATTTCTGCTGCCTGCTGCTTTTCAAAGGTAGACATGTCTCTGTCCATTTGTTGTATTTTCTAACTGTGTAGATTGAATAACTACACGGAGTGCCCACTATGGAACAAGGAATTTGTCCACATTTTCGGGAATTATAAATATTTTTAAATTATAGTCACTTTATTTTCTACTACTAACTAATACTACTACACAATATGCTTTTTTTAAAATTAAAATTCTATAATATAATTAAAGTAAATTAGTTGCTAACTTTGCTAAAAGGAATTTTTAGTAACAATGTTGTTAATTCACCTTTATACGATTTTAGAAGCTAACTTAACTTTCTAAAATCAGACCACTTCAAAGCATAAAGCTAACTACAAATGAGTTTATATAGTACATAAAACGCATATTATGTACATAAACATATAATATACATAATTTAAACTCTCTCGTTGGAGATATATGTATGTACAATATACATACACAACACTACTAAGCTGCTGGGGTTAGTTTTAGATTTTGAATTTGTTAATAATTGGTCTTTAATGTGTCTAACAAACTATATTAATTATAAAGCATATTCAAAACTGATTCTAAATTTAACTTAATTTTGTTGTTTTAATAGGTTTGGTCGATGGTGCGTGGTAACAAGTTTTCAAAAGTAGTTAAAATTTATGAAATTGTGTAAATTGGTATAATCAATAAACAAATAAATAGCTTATTATAGTTAATTGTTATTGGTTTATGCTTTTTCGATGCAACTATGTATGTATGTATGTGTAAGAAAAACTATAATAGGAAAATTATGATTTAATCTTATTAAAATAGAAGTATCCATACATAATAACCTCTTATACCTGGAGAGTGAAGATACTTAATATGTAGTGCATCATTAGCATCAATTAAATGAACGTAATAAGAAAGTTTATAATAAAATATAAATCTTGATGTCACAACTAAAATTCAGTATATATTCTTCTGTTAACTGACTTGGGGGCATAGGGATACAACGAATTCCTGCCACCGATTCCTATCCATAGCCAAAGCTCTGAACTTGTTCCATACTCTGCCTGTTGCCTTTGCTACTCACAATACAGTTCTTCTTCACGTGTTTCTGGGACGGCCTGTGTGCCTGCTGTCTTGTGGATTCCAATATAAAGCTTTTTTGCGGGAATTTGAAGCCTCTTTAAGATGTGTCCTATCGATGACCATTTTCTTTTGCTGATTTGATTTTCTATAGGGATTTCATGACCAGTTTTCCATAGTTTGACATTTGAGATCACGTTGGGGTTAAAAGATTCTGGCAATGATTCGCAGGCACTTCTTCACAAATACACGTTTTGCAACCGTAGAGTAGTATGAATTTACTGTTAAAGAAGCAGAGTTTCATATTTCTGAAGATATCAGAGGATCTCGATTGATTGATTGATTTTTGATAGGAGTGTGATTTTTTATGAATCACCTACACTGCGGCCTTTATTTAGACCTATTGT
>JANSTT010020143.1:0-48391 GCA_026745375.1 Platyura marginata | reverse complement strand
GGTACATTATGTTGAGCGGCAATGTGCTGGTTTTATATAAAAAATTTGCAAGGCAATACTCCGAAACCGAAATTAATCCAACCCCCAAGGCAATAAAAACGCTGGGCTTTAGTATAGATATCTATGTACATAGATATACTCATATTCTGTAGTGATATACATATCTAACGGAATATTTTAGCATTATACTAAGTAGGTACATAATATAACATTTTGCGTATGTGAATTGGAAGTTTCGTTTATGAGTTACACCGAAAAAGCTCATATCTAATGCTTAAAGCTTAATTATATACATTGTTGTTGTTTAAAAGATTTGATCAAAATATGCGTCGGTGGTAAATTTTCCCGAATAACTAACATTTCGACGTGGAATAAACATGACCTTTTTACTAGATACAAAATATTTCCTCACTAAAATTTAAATTTATGCATTTTAGTAAACCGCCCTCATTCCTCAATTGAAAATAATACCCGCTCTAAAAATGTGTGACCATACCATATAGTATAGATAGAGATGATGCATAGATGGTCTGTTTGTTTGTGTGTGTCTGGCTGTGTGTTTAATGTAAATGTGTCTGTTTAAATAAACTGCAAGGGTAGCAAAATCTGCATTGGATTTATGTATGTGATCGATAATAAAAAAAAAAAATATATAAAAAAAAAACAATTCAACTGAAAACGCAGCTTTCAAGAGTATAAATTTTCACCCCAAAAACACTATTTTCTCGATTTCATTCACTTTACTATCGTCTACCCAAAAAACCACGCCTTACCATCCTCATCACAATCATGTAGAACGTTGAGATACATAAGTTGAGGTTTTCGGGCGCCTAAACTAACCAAAACCAAGTGTACTTCACTTGTTTTTATCTCAATTTTCTCGTTTTTCACCAAAATATGTGTATGAATTTTCATTGCATGCATATGAGAAAATTACCGTAACTATGTATGTATATGTGGGTAGGTACATATGCATAAATACATACATTCATATATGGTTGCTAGGAAATTTCTATTTCCATACAATTTGCTTACTTAAAAAAAGTGGGGAGAAAAGCATTATCTAGGTTCTAGGTATATAATTTTTATAATTTTGCTTTGCACTAATTGCATTTAATATTTTCGTAATTATTAATATTTTTTTTTTGTGACTTTCATTTCCATTATTTAAATATGTTGTCACCTTAATATCCTTTGTAATTGGTGTGCATGTGCATAGCTACAAATTCTACAATATAATATGTATGAGTATGAGTATGTATGAGTATGAGTATAAATCGACTGTTTATGGTATGATGGCGCACTAAAATATGTACATAAATATCCTATATACCTAAACTATATATAATATAGATAAACCACTTGAAATGCATATAATATGTTGATGGTAAAATGTACGGCCTCTGTCTCTGTGGCTATATTTATATATGATGTGGTGGAATGGTACAATAGTCATCACATCACATATTATAGATATGTCTCATATACACCAAGACCTTGATTTTCGTTGTTAATTGTACTCTAAACAATTTGAAAATAGCTCCGACTTCATTCGAAAGCAGATCGGCCATTTTTATTTTATATTTGTACTTTCAGAAGTACTTTGCACAGTACTTTGCAAAATGTTGTTCATTCTCGTATTTTTTTTCACCTAATCAAAATTTTGCGATTTTTTGAGATCGTGTTAACAAAATAATATCCAAACTACTGTGTTTATTCATTTTTCATCAATGGTTCTGCGCAAAAGCATTCAAGTTTGGCTTAACCTTTAAATGCCAAGGACGTATATTTGGGCAAAAAAATTATTAATTTTTATTTCTTTTTTTTATTTTCGTATCTTTAGTTTTTAATGTTGTGTGTGTTTCTGTTCGTGCTTACATCGAGAATTACGAAATAATCTTTGCGATTACCGGCGCTCTTTTTGCCTTCGATATTTTCCTGATGAGAACTACGTTATTTCGGAACATGCCCTATAATTACGGAATAGAAAATATTGTACTTTGTAACATATGTACATGTACTGTATATAGTACTTTATTGGTAACAAAGGTGATTCCACAGAAAGCCAACGCAAATCAAAATAATGTATTACATAGTATATAGGACTTATAGGACTATAGGACTTCTTTTAATAGGTCTCATCTAAATAAATAATGATTACGCATAATGATTTAAATTTAAAATTCATTGCTACGCATAAACGACGCAACTTCGAAACGTCGGCGAATCGAGGTTTTAGTGTATATATAGACCAATAATTCTGCACAGAAAGTACATACCTACATCTATAATATTATGGCTCTGTACTGTATACCTACAAGTGTACCTACAGTAGCAGTTTGGTGTAATTGCTAAAATGATTTCCGTGGCTCTTTGCCTTGCCTTGCCTTGCTTTCGGTTAGAATAGATGATGAAGTGCAACTATTTCAGGATTTTAATTTGATTTATGAATGTTGAAGTAAAAAAGCAAATTTATATGTAAATAGAAAAACGAGAGAAAAGCAAAGGGAGGAGGAAGAAAAAATGAAATTTTTTTTTTAAAACAAAAAAAAAAGGAAAAATGTATTACTGCCTTTTTCCTTCTTGCTTCTTTCATGGAATATAGAATGGATACATAGACTTGAACGAAAGCCATTCAAAGTCGGTTTACATGCATGTAAGGAAACTTGTTATAAATGAGAAGTTAATTGCTTTGGCCATAATTACATGTTACAATGTTACAACATATATTGTTATAGGGTAAAAAAAAAATCGTTCGTCCAACGTTGCATTTTCTTTGAAATGTTTTACATAAAAATTATGCACAAATTATATAGAAGAAACTTTTTATTACTCAGTTTATGTATAGAGAAAATGAGTTGTGCTGATACCATTATGACAAAATAATAATACATAAGCCTAAACATAAATATAAGTTGTATGTACAATTGTACAAATTCTATCAAATAACTATATGTTAAAGAATCTCAAGAATTCCAAATTCACATTTCAATGTTGAGACTTAATTAATTTGCTGGAGTTTGAAATCAATTCTAGGACCTGTCATTGCAATTTTAACGTTGAACAATAAATTTCAATGGATATATTGTTTGCCGAATGAGATTTTAACTCTTTTTGCTAAGGAATGTGTTTCGACACATTCATACTCATTAAATATTGAAATTATTTCAATTATGAATGAGAAAATCTGTTTTTTTTCTGTTAGCCCCGTAAACAATCAATATGAACATTGAAAATGTATACATAATAAGCTCCTGCTTGTCGACTAATCTATCCGATAGCGATACACATCAGACATACTTTAAATAATGAATGACTAATAACAGTCTAACCAACTCAAATTTAAATTTAATGGAATGAACTATCAGAAGCCAAAGCTATAATGCAAACAGTGCATTCTGCTCAAATTTATGAACAATTTCGAAATTTGAAATTCGGAAATGTTGGAAATAGTCAATATTCACTGAATACAAAATATTCCTGTGTGCACTCATTGATATAACCTGATAGGTTACATGTCAAATGTAATCATTATATGTGTGTACAAGTTTGGCATAATATAATTCATTATTCATTAACATATGCACATCTCTACATAAATAAATCATTAATAACAGCCATGATTATCGTTTATGGAAATGCATACAAATGTTATATATGCAAATTCATATTTAATCAGTGATTTATTGGTATTTTAATTGTTTTCCAATGCTACTAGATATAGAATGGTTTACCTATACATATACATAATCATACAAATGATGTATAATAATATGCAATATAATTCACACTCGATACAATTTATAAAATATCCTTTTTGTAAAACAAATTAACATAAATACACAGTATCCTTTTTAACATATCATTAAAATATTAATTTGTCGATTTTCTGGATTTTTATAGTTTTCCCGCCAATTTCTTCTCAGAAAATATTTTAATTCCTAAACATTATATTAATCACATATAATTGTTTGCCTGTATCTGCTAAACGATTCATTCCTTAATTCTGGTATCACAATGTCCAAAGCAACTAAAAGAAAGATCAATTCTCCATTCAATATGATTTTCTTCGATTTGTTCCTGAAATTGACAAGGATAATTGCAAATGAATAGCCAAATAAAGAGAATTGGATCGGTCAAAGACACAAGATATTTTCTGAATTAAAATCCACAACGAGCAAAAATCGCACGTGGCACCCTACAAGTTAAAGCTGAGAAAGATGGAAAGGGATTTTAAGCGAAGAATGTTTCGACTCCAAACTAAACTACGTGATTTATAGCCTCTCCTTTCCCTGGAGAACCGTGTGACCCAATGGTTTAGTATTAAAATTAAACTTCAAAGAAATAATATTTTACAAATGATCTTCAAAATACATACATTCATACATATACAGATAAAGTTGATCCTTCCATAAACTAAAATACCAAATCCAACAACATTCTATATGTCAATTTGACACAGTGACACTACCTAATTAGAATATTATGTAACACAACATTATATATATAGTTACATAGACACCTCCCAATAGACATCTTAATTTAATTGCATCAATCCCTTGCTGTTCTACCTATACACCATCTTATCTAATGGAAACTTTGCTGATATATATTATTTTCCAACTTTAACTTAACTAATAACTAAATCTTCCCAATTAAACATACATTTGTCATGGTCATATCCCCAAGACCTTAAACCTCTTCAATGTCTGTTAAGCTCTTTAACCAAATTATACATTCATATACTTTCACCGAAGGGTTTTCCCTTTTCCCATTCGAAAATGTGCTTTGCTCCTAATTACAAATTAATAAATACTTACCTACACATCTGTAGGGGTGGATTAATATTTCATGTTTAAGTAAAGTTTTCACCATTAAGACGTATATGGTTAAATACATGAATTACTTTAAATGCTGTGTAGCTAATGGCATTCATTTTGGATGTGAAGTGAATAATATCGGTAATTAGTTTTATTTTCATTAAATTTTAAACTTTCTCTGATCAAAGTTATAATTTCTCGTATACTCCCAATCTCTTGATGTAGGATATTGTCTTTATATGTAAGTATGTCTACATTCTAGATTCTACATAATATATTACATTTGTCTAATAACATAAATTCGTTTTTATGATGATGCTCTTTCTATATGGAAAACCACGCTACTGTAAGTACGAGTATATTTACACATCACACGGTTTTGAAGTTTTTGAGAAGTAGGCATATCAAATCGTTCATATTTAATGTGATTAGGATGGTTGAACATGAACGAAATACCTAAATAATAATCTTCTTTATCAAGGAATTTATGACCTATGTGGTTATAGCTTGTATGTATACGAGAATTTCATTTGCTTGGAATAAATTGGTGTATTTATCTTGAAAAAAAGGGAGTAAAAGCAACGAAAAAAAAACAAAAAAAAAACAAAAAATTATATTAACCATAATGAAGGCACACTCATAAAAAAAAATGTTAGATGAGATTTTTTGTTTGTCTTTTGATAATCACGAAAAAGTTGTAAAAATAACTGTAAATGACGATTTTTTTTTACTAACAACAAAAAATGTCATCAAAAAACACAAAGAAATATGTCTAACATTAACATTTAATAGTTAATCAACCTTAGGCTATTTTTTTATGACTTCAACCAACTTCTAATTGATCTTTTAAAGTTTATAAATATATGGATCATTCGATAATTTAAAAAAACTTGGAGCAACAAATCTATATAATCTCCGCCCCACACCCCACACCCCACACAAAAAAATAAAAATCATTCGGAGGTACCAAACAATTTAATTAATTCATTATAATAATTACTTTTCCAGTATTTGCCTACTAAGAATCGAGAATAAATTTATTCTAATTTAATGAGGTAGGTACATAATATCAGATTTAGTTCTAAGAAAAATCTACAACTCCTCTACTATATAGTCTTTCTTATCGCACGTTTCTTTACATAAAAGCTTCAAGCTAAATCCAATTGTTTACAATTTAAAAACAAAATACTAACAACTCTGTCTACACATAAATGTTGACGTTACCAACAATTTCTTGAATATTAGAAAAGCTTTAATCCTTTTTCTTGGAAAATGGTATTCGATTCTTGCTTGTTGATGTTTTTACCAACACATAATTAGCAAGTTGGTAGATTTAATTCTCCAGTCTCCGTAATTCAATTACTTATTGATAGATAAATTATCCAGAATTCAATATAAAAATGGTATCTGGGGATAAGACCGTAAAAAAAAAAGGTTTCGATATAGATAAAAAGCCGATAAACAAAACGGCATGTCGGCCTTTGTTCTGTTTGTTTTGTTTTGTTCTCAAAAATATTATTTTGATAAGAATAGGCTGAATCTAGATTTTCTTAAAAAATATATTCACCCGTTGTCTTACTATGATTCGCGTATCAAATTAGATAGCGAGACTAACTACATTCACATAACTCGTAAGTTACGAAAAAAAATCAATGACGGTCAATTATAAAACGAACCCACTTTTAATGTAGCACTTTCTATCATTGCT
Source organism: Platyura marginata (assembly GCA_026745375.1). Classification (NCBI taxonomy): domain Eukaryota; kingdom Metazoa; phylum Arthropoda; class Insecta; order Diptera; family Keroplatidae; genus Platyura; species Platyura marginata. The sequence continues at coordinate 41,863 of JANSTT010020143.1, read as the reverse complement.
ATGATTAAATTCTTCTAAAAATTAAAACTCTGGTGCGCTAGTCCAATTTCTACAAGATAATATTTTTCTATTTAAAGCAAATATTTTATTTTCGTTATGTAATTTCTCAGATAGTTAATCCTTAAAAGAGACCAAATTTTAATTATTGCATCCTATTTTATTTCATATACATACAGACATATATTTATTTACAAAATATCCTATAATCAATGAAATAAGGAACAAGAGCTGTAATCAATCAACAATTTTCCAAATTACTTATACTCGTCGCCATTAATGCATATTCTAAAGAGATTAGAATATATTAAATAGTCTTAAGCTTTTAGCAAAATCAAATCAAACAAAATTCATTTTTAATTCTTGATTATTGTATCTAATATGACTTTGTGCCCTTCATATAATTTATGGAAACAATTATCCAGATTTACGCTAATGCTATATAGAATAAACAAATAGAACTTTCTGAAGTTTGGCAACATTATTCATGTACACTCTCGGATATTAGATGAATTAAGGCACTAATCTCTAGCATACATCATACCATACTACTATACTAATACTATTACATTATGAGTAAACTAGAGTGTATACTTATATATATATATATATATATATAGATATAAGTATATGTTGGGTATGTATTTATATAAATGTTTTATGTACCTTTCCATACATTGACTAGATATATGTACATATAAACCATTATAGACAATATCTGTTGTAGTTTAGACTTCGATGTTCTAATTCCATTTTCATTTCCGTAGAACATTCATCTTTCTTATTACAAAGTTGTTCCCTTTAACGTCTTCTGTTTATTCGTTTACCATAATATAGTTTCATCCTTCCATATATACCACCGATGCCAAGTTTCAATTGTATGGATGCAATGGATAAGTTTTCCAGTAAAGTCTCTGTGCCCAATGGCGACTTCATAGAGTGATATTATGTGTAGTAATATTAATATGTATACATGGTGTATACATAGATGGATATATAGATAGATAGCCATATGTATACTACACTACATACACATACATACATATATACATAATATCCGTACCTAACTTAACTTTTCTTTCAAAAAGGATATAAGAAAGTCTCACTAAAATTACGTAACATTACTGCACGTACTTTATGGTACATAATAACTCTCTGGTCATTCCTTTTCATATAATCTATGTAATTCCATAGTTCATGGAAGATTAAAGTACATAGACACTTTTAGGAAAAATATTGAAGTCATATTTAAGGTGGCAGCAAATTGTTTTGACATTTTTCTATTTGATGGTGTGATCGTGTATTATGGGGCATTGAGTGTTATCGTCGAATATATTGATAGTGACTTAAGTATTATTTATTGCAATCAATTACGTTTGCGTCAGAATTTTCATAATAATTATTTCTATGTAAGTATAGGTACGTATTTACTTGACATTGTGACTATTGGATTATTTTACGGTGGCCTTAGTTTATATATACCTAATTGTGAAATGAAATATGAAAATTTTATTTTTTTGATCAGAATTTAAGTCAATTTCAGGCTTTCCATAGTAAATGTGTAGAGATACAGGTGAAGTTCTATACAAACGTATTGAAATATTTACAAATCAATTAAAATTATTAATTTTAAGATCAAATTTATGGTATTCGAAAAAACAAAATTTTTTGGTTCAGATTTTCCCAATTTTTTCTTACATATCCCTTAGATGTTCGATAAAAGTTCCCTAAAAAATTCATATCTGCTAAACTACGGGAGGATTGTTCGAAAAAAAAAAAATATTTGATCAATCACCAATTTTGGATTGTCGATAAAAATTCCATAAAAAATCCATATCTCCTAAATCATATTGTACGGTGTTCCTAGTTAACTACTTATAATATAATATATATATAAGGAATAATAAAATTAGCAAACTGCATCCACCATTTGAACTTCATAAACTAGAGAGGATATCCTATCCTAGATAATGCCACACATAAATATGTCTGAAATACGTCTAGAATTGACCCCTTTCCAAGACAGTTGGTATAGTAAATTGTTCCTTTTAATTAGACGTTGCCATATAATATACAATATCTTGTCTTATTATTATATAAATTTAAATTACACTAACAAATCCTAAATGTAATGTATACTTGCACAAACCATATAATTAGTCAGATGCTACATCCGGCCTATACCCTACAATATGTTCGAAAGACATCTCCATTCTCTAGGTAAACATTCTTGAGAAACTATTGTAAGGTACTAACTCCTATACTCCCACATCAAGCCATTAGAATTAGATGGTAATATGTATACGTTATATGTAGTATAGATATAAGTATAGCTGGGTAGATATAATATGTCTACTATTCTAGTCTGGATTGCTATGATAACTATAATATGTAAAATTTCGAATTCCTACCACGTACGTATTATGATAAGTATCTACGTATAATAAACGTATATTATGTACCTATAATACGTATTATATGTGACATAGGTATGTATGTATGTATTTTGTATATAATACATACTTATGTATTATACGTACATGTGGAGTTGTAATATTATTTCCAACGACATACTTGCACTCTCGCTAACTCCAATTATTGCTATAATGATAGAATTAAGTTTTAATTTCTGATTATTACAAGAAAGTTAGTAAAGTTGAACGACTCGATTTATGCACTTGAACGGCACGATATTTTTTTTTCTTTTCTGCAGAGATAGTTGAAACTTTAAAACTATGTTCATATTAGTATATTTGCGGTGCCTAGGAAACTGAAAATGTGGTGCATTAAAGTTATAACTTCATAAAGTATTCATAACTAACGCATAGTTTTTATACTCGTACTTAAAATTAATTCTGCCATTTATACTATATTCTCTAGCTAATAATTGTGGCCCTAAGTAGAGCGATAAATGTTCAATTGTTTTTTTTTTTGTTGTTACTTTTTTTGTTAAACTCCTAATACTGATAATTTAAAAAAAAAAAACTGGAAAGAGCTCGAGGAATATGGGAGCAAAATTGATTATATAGTTAAAAGAAGTTAAAAATGCAATCAAGAACCGCTGACAATACTCAGTTTTGTGTTCTGTCCAGAAATACACATGACCGACAACAGCGAAGTGCTCCCTCTATTCATAAGTAAACACATGCAGAGAATGTAAAATCAATTCCAGCTTAATTGCCACTACAGTCTAGGGTGGAGCACATAATTTAATATAATAAATGCTCTCTACTGTTATGAAATGTTTCCTACTTCCATCTTCCATCTCCACCATTGGAACAAATTTGTACATTATGATCTTTCTTATTTAACAAACAGCTCCAACCTATAACTAAAATCTAATTTATTCTGTTAATTGATTTTTTTTTTTTTTTTTTTGAGAATCTAGTTCTAGTTACAAAATAATTGTTAAGTATAAAGTGAAAAGTTCCTACAATCAGACAAAATTCCAGATCTACCAACAGCAAAATTTATTTGGTCTAATTACTCGAAACTGCATTGTCAGAGAACACCACAAACAATTTAACTAGTACATAATTTGATTATGCCCAAGAGTCCAGTAATTCTTTGTTGGGATATTTTATTGTTATACTGGAATATGAACATAGTATTCAATTAGTCTTGCCTGGATTCACTATAGCCCACATGTTCAACTTCAGGTTACCACATAGCCCAACATAAACACGAACGAATCCCATGGCAAGTAATAATTTTATTACAAGTTAAAATTAATTTACATAATATTGACGTATAAATGAATGTATATTATGTATACAGAAGTAAATACATGTATATGTGTATGTATGTTCAAGTATATATCTAAAAACCAGGATTGCTAATACAATTCATGTAGCAAAATTACATAATATCCAACTAATATGCAACTATTTCCATATATCTAATACTTATATAAATATGTAATATAGTCCGGTGCATATATGTATGTATGTATGTACATATATGCCAAGATATTTTGATAGCTAGGCACCTACGTACATACATACATATGTATGTAGGTATATGGAAATTAAGTGTGCGAAACAGTGTTTGTGAATTTCTAACTTGTATTTGTGTTTAAGTGAATTCAATTACATTACATTGGAACAAGTTTTTACACCATTTGTTTGGCCATAATATGTCCAAACCTTGGTCCAAACTGTCTGCACAATATTTACTTAAACACTGTAACTTTGGTAAGAGAACATTTTCCACCAGAAACTTCCCAAACTAGTGTTGCAAAACATATTTGATAGTTAAGTTTTGATGGGTACATTTCATTCACATATACATACATACATACATATATGCGCATATGTAGTTAGGTGTATGTATGTAGTTGGTTGCAATATGCTGACTTTTTGGACGAAAGAGAGTTTATATTTATACAGTCAAAAGTATTGAAGTTTTAAATAAACTTTTGAGAGCTTTTATTTGATATGTGTATTTTGGACTTTGAGAAATTGTACGTTCGCTTCCAATATTTTTATAATTTTTGCTCAATTAACTTCATTCGTATTTACTATAAATCATTACTTAGCTATATTTTCTTTTTTTTCTTTTTTTTCTTTTTTTTCTTCTTTTCATTGTTTTTTTGGTTCATCCCGCTGTTCTTGTTGTTTTTGTTGTTATTGTTTTTCTTGAAATATGGATGAAGTATAGTAGAATACTACCATAATTTACATTGTCGTATATACATAAAAACGAGTTCTAATATTAAATGATTCTAGTCTTGCAGTCTACGAAATATCTCAAAAAAAAGATTTGAAAATTACCATCAAATTTTTAAACTACCAACTTAATTTAATTAAAAACATTCTTAAATTAAATTTTTTTTTTCTTGGTTTGTATATGATGTGCCTTAATAAAATGTTCTATTTGCTTTTTAGCATTATTCATCGTCCAAAAAAATCGTTATATGCAAAACATGGAAAATACTAACAAAAAAATAAATAAATAAATTTACATAATCGTAACGTTAAACAATCGTTTTATGATAAGTTGGGAAAAAACTTCCAGAATGTTTTATTGGGCATTTAACGAATTCGTTTACTTTTCCACGCAAAGATAAACTATAAAGAAACATTAAGAAAACATAAAAGAAACCATAACTCGCTATAAAATTCATTCATCCCATCCAGTTACTGTTATCCAACTTATTTAAACAGAACCATTTAACTCGAGACGGCTGTACTCGTATCGTATACCATATTTTCTGCTGACCCAGATTTATCGCCAATTTCTGTGGAAAAACCCACATTAGCCGTAGACCACAAAAGCAAACTCATTTGAAATCGTTCTTTTTTTTTTTTTTTTGCTTTTCTTTTCGCCGTCATTTTCCCCCAAACGGTTTTCTTTTTCTTTTTTTTTTTTTTCTTCGAATCCATATTCCTTGTAGTGCTTATATTATACCTATGGTGTATATGTATACATTCACACATATACATAGTATCCTCTTACTTTGCTTTTGTATAGTGCCGAGCGGCGTATTCATTCAAAAGAAAAACCGCCCTTGCGGACGAATAGTATTTACTTGTGTATCTTTAATGCTCCTTAGTTTATCCGACATTCTTAATAGCATGTCTTTACATCTTCAAATAAAATAGATACGAAAAACACCGACAAGAAAAATTTACTGAAAGAAAAAGGAAAAAAAAAACAAACTAAAAATTTTGTATCAAGGTACCTGTATGTACAGTACCTATAGTTATATATATGTATAGAAAAGGGATAATATGAGAAAATTTGGTTAGAGATTTTATCGTCAAAGAAAATCAGAATTTAAATTAAAAATATTTCATTGAAAATGCAAGGGAAAACTCGTCGGCTAAAAGCAAAAAAAAAAAAACAAACTTTTAAAAAGTATAGTCAGTTCAATAAAACTTGGAAACATATATGTAAATATGTAATATAAAATCGATTGTAGCACCTTAAGGGTTGGGTTTGAAGCTATTTGCTCTAATAGAGATTTTTTTTTTTTTTAGTGTATATCTTGTTCGATTTGCTCCAAAACTAAAAAATTTATGGATATCAAAAATATATTATGTCGCAAAGATATGAGACTTATGAGAAAAGATCTCAAAAGCGAAATGAAAGATAATTTACATTTAGTTCTTTATAAATTTGAACGCAAAAAAAAGAAGATACATTTTTCTATTCTTATATAGTCTTTTTCATATAAAACAGATGAATGTCAGCGCCATGACTAAGCACGTAATTCAATATAAATGTAAATGACAAGACTGCATCAAGATTTTATATGAGAACTATATAATATGGATTGCATTATTTTGACTTATCATAGTTTTCACTTTGTACACTATTAACATATTACATAATAATTTCTGATGGATCGTATTGTATGTACGAATATAAATACCGTACCTACTTGGTAAATGCACACATTATACTAATTCTATTTTACCCCAATTACTCAAAAACCGCTTCATGCCAACCACCATGCTTTAACATCATGTCGTTAACTTTATAAGATCTATGGATTCTTGTAACAGGATAAAATCGTGACTTAAATACGAAACGTAGATTTGCATTCCATTCCAATTGTGAAGCTCATACTATGCTCTATAACTATATATATATATGAGGATATGAATTAGTTTGAATAAGAAGTTGTGATATAAATAGATGGAAATTATTATAGAATTTTAGATATTTATGGGTAATGTGTGGATGTGGAAGCGCTAAGTATAATTTAATAATTAAATTTAGTGACTTTGCAACTTTTCCGAAAATAATTTAATCAAAAAAGAAAGAAAAAAAAAATTGTTTGTTGTGTAATAGTACTACCTACCTACCTACATTACATACACATACATAGATATGTATACCTAAAAAAAACACAATATTCTGCTATATACATACATACCTACTACCCAATCGTGGTGCGAGTATTATTCCCTAGTTACCTCCTAACTTTGATGTTGACTGCTCATAACAATGGCTTGGAATATTTTTAGGGGTTTTTTTTTCCTTTTTAGGTAATTAACCCATTTAAGGGTGACACACGAATTAAGTTGGATTCATTTAATTAAAATTTATTGCAATAGGGTGTTTACTGGTGCCACATTGAAACATAATGAGTTTGGTTTTGGCTTGGTTTCTACCAGTTGCTGGGAAGTAAATGGCCGGATTTGCTTAGTATCTCACTAAAAGCTTTGCTACATTAACTCGAGTCGGTCAACATAATTTGTATTTAATTTGTTTGTATGTATGTGTAATTGTGTATGGATATATTTACTATACAACATAGAGAGATAGCTGTGTTTTTATATATACTTTTTTTTTAAGGAAATAGATATTTAAGGAAATTTCAAAATAAAACCTATACTGATTCTCAGTAATTTATAGTGCCAGTGTAAATGGAGTTTTTCATATAAACAAAAATTTAACTTTTCCTAAAACAAGTATTTTTATACGTAATACGGTAATAAGGTAATCCAATATTACTTAAGTGAACAATCACGTTTTGTCTCAGATTACAAAGGGGGAGAAAAATTATTCTTGGAAATTCGTTTAAACATTTTTTAATTAATGTTATTATTTGTGCTAATTATTGATTCAATTTGTTTTCTTTTTACAGGGATTGCAGAGTAGTCAGAGACCCACAGACGCTGAAATCAAAAGGTTATGGATTTGTTTCATTTGTAAAAAAATCGGTAAGTAGAACAATTGAATTATTTCGATTTGTTAGAATTAAGCAGATATTTATTTTAATAGTAAAAAATATCTAACAGAAAAAAGAGCATTTAAAATGGTGGTATCATCATAAAGGATATTATATAATTTTTATATTATTAAATCTTAATACAAAATATTGCAATCAAATGCAGTAACGATACTTGTCAAAAACGACGAAATGACATATAATTAAATGCTTCATATAGTTATTCACTTATAAAGCTATTGCCCCCTCCTCCAATACGTACGGGTGTTGCATACTTTCATTTCACAATACTTAATACTAAAGGTGAATAACCTGGCATTGTTGCATTGCCCTCAACATCAATATAACTCCTTTAACAACAACAAATATCTTTTCTATTATATAGATTTATATTGTACCATATATATGAATTATATATATATAGCATTAAAACTGAGTTAAAGCTGTCCCTGTCAAATGCTTCGGTAGAGCTAAAGTTTAAATCAAAGTTATTAGAAAAGTTTCCATAATCTCCAAACATTATTCACAACTCACAAACGAATAAGCATCGCGCCCATCCATAAACCAATCGACAACTTTTATATATCCAAAAAAAGAAAAAAAAAAAAAAAACATTTTATATTCAATCAGCACATAAAAGAAAAATGCTTTCATGGCAAAAATATTTATTATCTTATTGTAACCAGTGACATAATAGCTCAATTGACAACCGCTGATTTTTCGATTTTCCGCCTAACACGCGACATACACAAAAACTTTTCCAACCACACAAAAGAGACATTAAAAAACAAGTTTTTCCAATATGCCTAACATAGAAGAAAATATTTTTCCCATTTTTCGCGATAATGACTTGCTTATATTAATTTATATCCATACTCCTCTACAATCCGCCCACTCTCCCTCCCCATTTATAAAAAGAGCTGTCAACACGATTATTTCCAAACAAAACTTTTTAGTTGAAAAAGCGTTTTTCCTCTTGTGCTTGTGCTCCTCTTATCATCCCGTACACATAATATAACTATACATGAAGCACCGCCACCAAGTTTTGTCTTTTTATGTGCCGCTCCGCAAAAGTTTATTATATGTATTTGTGTTTGTGCCAGATTCTCGTAGCAGAAATTTTTATCTCGTCGAATTAATCTTGTAATCTTATTTTCACAAAAAAAGGCACATTTCCAATTTTCCCTACGTTCCCATCTCTCGGAGCTTTCATTGGGGAACTTATAGTCGTCGTACAACACAACACCCAGTTAGTACCAGTAAGCATCAGCAATGTGTAGCAGCCAGCAAAAAAAAAAACAAAAAAAAAACAAAAAAAAAACAAAAAAAAAACAAAAAAAAAACAAAAAAAAAACAAAAAAACAGGAAAGGAAAAAGAAAAAAAAAAAGAAAAAAAAGACCAGAAAGAAGGAGCAAAAACAAAAAGAAAAACAAAACAAAAAAAAAAAAAAAAAAAAAAAAAAAAAAAAAAAAAAAAAAAAAAACAAAAAAAAAAACAAAAAAAAAACACAGTAGCAGGAGTGGAAGAAGAAGAAGAAAATGAAAAAAAAGGCCATAATGTCGTCGTCTAATCTGAAAAATTCGTCACGACGCCCGACATACAATCATTATTTGAAAGACGCCGACAGGGCATTTGTTAAAGTGTGTCACGTGGAAAATGTATGCACACGATTTTCCACCATTCCCTTTCAGTATTATACAATTTTTAGTGGTCGCGATTGTATGTTAAGTTTATGTTTAACATTTTACAAGAGATTTTTTTTTAGAGATTTTGTTCTTGTGTTTTACATGTGTTCCCATTTAGAAAATCTTGATATTTTTTATTGCGAATATATTTAGGTGGGTGTTATCAATAATACATGATGTAGGTGATTGACATTACATTTATTATAAGAATGTGATCGAGGTTAATTAGCCCTTTTGCTGTTTGGATATATGAATGTATGTAAGATTTCAAAAGTCAGCCCCTTTAACAGCTGTTGAGAATAATTGTGTGCTAATTCTATGGTTGATCCAAAACAAAAAAAAACAATTTTGCCCTGCTCACACCTACCGAACCGATAGAATTTATTATCAACCAAAAGAACTCTCTAGAACTAATATGTTTAGCAATTAACTATTTAGTGGTGCTATGATTCCTGAAGAGTTTGTATAGTAACGGCAATTCCATTATTTCCTTTTAAGCTCCTTTTTGAACGCAATCACTACATACGTAATACTTGTCGATTACATTTTTTCTGTTAAATTAGACATTCATTTGCAATGCACTGCAGGTAATTCTGATACTTTAACACATACACACACACACACACACACACGTATATAGGTGCAAACATAAACCACGGACATTCATATATGAATTTAAACGGAAAATGTCTTTAGGGCATAGACATTTTTCAATAAAACTATGATGAAGATGAAAGCATGCTTTTAAGATTATTTACTAAAGATAAAGCAGCCACAACTTCAAAAACATTCATTCCTTTTGAAAATTGTTTAACAAAATGGTTTATCTAAATCTCTTGATATAGAAAGCTTTTTCGGTATTGCCACTGCGTACTCTATATTATGTACATATGTCTATGTATATATATATATATATATATATTTGTACAACATAGGTATGTATAAATAAATTACCGAAAAAGTTTGTTTATTACTGTTTGAAAATATACATATTTGGTTGGTTGGTGTGTGGTGGCTTTAAAAATATGTACAACAAAAGAAAAAGTTTAGATTTAAACCGAAAAACAAAATGCTAATCAAATTTGGTAAACACAATTATGTTCGTGACCAAATTAAATTCATCGCGTGATCCCATAATTAGTATTGTCACTGAAACTATATTTATGTTCAACAAAATTTTCAACATTATTATCGTCAATTTCCAATGAAAATGTATATATGTGTACAATGTACATATAAATATATACCTACTTAGTTGAACCGTTAGACTTGGAATGGTATGTATGTATGTGTATAGATATAAAATATTTCAAAATATTATTTATTAACATACTACTATTATCCATTATAATAAGAAGTTTTCTGGGTTGAAATATAAAATAGGGAATTTTTACGGTAATAAAAGTTGAATGCTTGAATGGTGAACGCTTTTTAAAATTTAAGAGAATAATGGAGCTTTATACGAGGGAACTATACCGACTACATATTTTCATTCCTCGTACTGATGTATAATAATATATCGTAGCACTGCATCTTTCAATAAATTAGGGAAGCTTTATTTGCATTGTGTGCATAGCATTTTTGAAATATTCAATTTCTTTTATGATTTTCATTTTCAGAGTATTTTTTTCTTCTTTTCTTCATCTTCTATATATACGTCTTTTTCTTTTTTCTCATCTACATATATATTTTAAAACAACACTGAAGTTGTAAAATTATATTTAGAGCACGAAATATTTTATTTTGTTGGCAATGAAAAATGAGAGGAAAAAATGGCTATAAGTGTGACTGACTTGTTTTTTTTTTCTTTTTTTTTTCTCACACTTTGAAGTGATGGAAAATATATATTTTTATGCAAACAATAAAAGTGCTGTAAATAAAAGGAATTCCGCGTGGTATAGAAGGACCATAATGAAAATGCAGAGACCGTTCTTATTTCATCCCTCCACAGTCAATCACATAAATTATGCAACGAATAAAAATGAGCTTGGCAAACTATGAATGAGTATTTTCATTTGATTTTTTTCTTTTTTCATTTTTCCCTTAGCTTTAATAAATAAAATCACGATAAGTACATAATTTGCATTTTTATGTTTATTTCTGTCAGTTTTTTTTTTTTTCTTATTCTTTTTTGTTTCAGAAAGCTTTGTTTTGGGTTCTTAATTTTTTTTTCTTCTTCTTTCTCGTTTTAGTTATATATCGCCAACAAGAAGACATCATTATTACATAAAGAAATGCTTTTTTGAATTTTTTTTTTTTTATATAGTATGTAGTAGACCAAATGCTTGTTTCTTAGACATTTTGCTGGGCTCAGAAAAGATATTTGTGAGCAAAGTTATTTAATTAAAATTTTAAAGTATTTATTGTATTATACTTATAAAAAAGAAAAAAGAAACTCAATAAATATGAAACTGTACAATTTTCTAAATAGGAGTTAGGTATTTTGAACATTACACTTTATACAGTCTTAGGATTCGAAATTGTTATTTATTAATGTATGTATATACGGGTTATGCAACGAAAAAAAAAATCTGAAGTTTGTCAGAGAGGGGTGTTAGAGTGATCCTTTTAAAGTATAATATCTTTCTACAGGGATGTCCAAGTCTCAAAATTAGAAATATATATTTATTAGCTCTCGAATCAAGAATACTAGATTTTAAAAATTAATAAATGTGTCTTGTCATCAGTCAGATGCATTTTAATTCCATAAATAGAAAAATAAAAATCCGGATCTACACGTAATTTAAAAAAAAAACCGGACAAATACTTAGTACCTTTTTGTGAAATATTGGGGCTACCGTTGATCTCCTCCCCCCCACATATAAAAAATTTACTAAAAGTAAAACGAAATTTCATATTTAACAATACCTATACAGTACAAAAATTTTTATATAGTGTAAATATCTGCCTTAGCTTAACTATAAATATCAACACTGAACACAATTCAAAACATCTACATACATATGTATTTATCTCTCTTTGATTGATACACTTACTAGCTGCTGTTTTTTATTTGTGTAAATATTCGTTCTAATATCCTTTTGCATAAATAAAATATAATCTTTTTAATACTAAATACAGAAAAATCGAATTAATCAATTCATTAAATCGGATATATCTATGATGATTATTTTTATCCTTGAAACACCATATTATTTGTACAAACCAGAGTAGCAAAATAAAAATAAAAAGGAATATCAAATATATTTTGTTCTGGTGTTATACAGATATTTATTTACCCAACAGAGTCTATTATATCTTTATCAAGGAAAAAGAAGAAGAAAAAAAATACGAAAACAAAAAAAAAATCTATGTATATAATGGGAAAAGATCTTGTATTGTCTTAAAGAACCGTCTCAAGATTTATCTCTATATTTCGTTTATATACACCCATGGAAGCCTTCTATAACAGTACACAAGAATACCTACTACTTACCCGACTCGTATATCTGCCATGGCAGTACAGAGAATATATATAATAATAATCGCATAAAACTAGAAAAACAAAAGGGTTCTCTCCTTCTATATTGCAGTTAAATAGGATGAGGCTCAACAATTTAGATCCTGGATTAGCTATGGTATTATTTTGACACGCAAAACGGCTTCCCACAGTATATATACATTTTTACTTGCTACATTGGATAGAGCGCGCACATACACAAAGTTTTAGCAAGTTGGAATCCTAGCTAATTTCCGGTTTACATTGCTGCTAATTTGCATTCGGCAAGATTGATGAAATCTTTATGTTATGGCCTTATGAAGGTTTTCTCTAAAGGCTTTGTGCGGATTTTATTGCATTACACTTTATTCAATCTTCTTTGTGAGTTTTGGCTCTTTTTTTTTTAATATAAAAATTAATTAGAAATTTTTGAAAATAATGAGAAATTAATATTTATTTTCAAAGAGATTATGGATTACACGGATGACTCATCTATGTTTAATACTGTCGAAGGAAGCTTATTTTTATGTTAAAAATCTTATTACAAATGGTTCTCGGTAAAAAGTTGAATTTCATTTTCAACTATATTACCTTTTTTTTTTGGATTGAGATTAATAAAAAAATATAATTAGAATATTTTCAAAAGTAAGATTTTTCTAGACCGTATTAAAAAATCGTTTAAAACAGATTTAAGTTGTGGTTTTTTTTTTAAAGTAAAATGACTGGATATTTTTTGAATAAATTTTTAACTAAAACTGAACGAAATGACATTAAAACGTAGTTACTAAATGTCAAAATTTAGCTCAATATGAACCCAACGGAACGTAATCATATAACAATTTCTCTAATTTCAGTTCTAAGTTACATAGTTTTAGCAAGAAAAGGGCATTCATTACCTTAAATTAGCTAAAATGAACATTTTCTTTTACGTTACGTTATACATTACGTTACGTTCAGTATAAATTTCAATTTATTTTTATACTGAATGAATATTATGAACGTAAAGTAAAAATTTTCTAAAATTATCAATTTTGCATTATGTTTTGTTCTGGCTCAAAATTTCATCGAAGGACAAATTGTCAAACGTTTCGTTTCACGGTCAATGATGTTTATTCAATATTTTTTTAATTTTGTACGTCAATATTGTTGTCTCATTATATTTGATTCGGAATTTCTGATGGACAACTTTGAACCTCTTTCCAAGATTTATCGTTTCTATAAACATTATTTGCATACTATCTACTCATATTCTCAACTAATTATTGTCTACAATATTTACATAAATTATTATTGGATGGACTATATCGTTAGAGATTCTATGTATAATTGAGGCAAATTCTGTCATATATTGTTAATTATCAAGTATGTCTCTCTAATTTACTATCTCTTTTATTGGAATCTCTAATGTATGTAATTGCCAAACATACACAAATATTCCGAATAACTAAGTTTTCAATGCAAAACAAACATGTCCTTCGTTCACATTTTGTATCCAATTACACAAAGCAACAGTTTGATGAAAACCTTTTCCATTTTCCATTTTCCATTTCCTATATCTATAAACTTAAAATGTATGATAATATGTACCAACTGAATACACACCTACCTTATTCGAACATATAAGTGAAAGGGTTGTAGGTCTAACTAGACTGAGTGCGAATCATAATTAACTGGAGCATTTTTAAGGCACTCAAGTAGTAGGTATCTACATATATATGTAGGTTTGAGTATAAGATTTCAAAGATAAATACACAACAACTATTTATCACATTTGATGTGTAACCCTTATTTTCGATATGGTAAATGGAGTACAAAACATAGGGTATTTTTGTTGTCTTCGTTTTCAAAAAAACAAAAACAAAAAATCATGCAGTTGATGATGGTTCTATGTGTGTGTGTGGATGTGTATAAATATATATATATATATGTATATAGGGTATGTAAACACACCAAAAAGCAAAAAGGAACATGAGCCTTAGCAACTCCTTTAAGTATTTATATTGGTTGGTTGGCTGGTACACAGTTAATTAGAAGAGAGTATTCATTAGATGGATTTATTTACATTTAAAATTTATCGCACAACTGAAAATAAGGGTAGTGCCAGGTTAGGGTATTTTTATCGTTCCCAGCATTAAAAAGCAAAATTTATTTATTACGCAAAACATGTTAAAGTAAAGATGTAGATATGTATACATTCAAAGAACAGTGTCTATATATACATACATATATATATATATATATATATATACACTCATAGACATACATACATAGATATACTATAGAAGAGTATACTATGTAAGGTTTAATGTATTTTATTATTATTGTTATTATGATCGTACAAATTCCTAGAGCAAAACACATGCCATTACAGTGCCCGTATCATCCCTTGTAACGGTTAGAAAATGGTTCCTTTTTATTAGAAATTATTGCTGATGTGATTTGGTAATAATTTTGTAAATAATTTTGCCAGGCAATGAAAGTTAAGATGACGCGATATACTCCTTATGTATATGTATGTATATAGACGAAAATCGGTTTTTGCTATGAAATTGTTTTTTATTGTTATATAATCGACTGTAATGGTCCCCCCAAAATTTTCTTGGGGTAATGAAATTGAAATTAGGGTACAATAATGAAACTGAGAATAATTGCAAATCGATTTTGTATTTAGGCAAAGTCGATCTCTAAATGCTCAAATTAAACATATCTTTAATACCGGCGGCAAATTCGAAGTCATATTCTTCTTGACATTAATTTGTTTCTCCATTGTGCAAATAGGAGTTTCAATGGAACATTTATTACACATAAATTCTGATTTATGAAAACCAGAGAAAATATCTGTGTATATCTGATCATTTTATTTTGTCGATAATAAAAGTATTTTACTATTAGGTCACCATATCATGCAAAAGCTAAAGTGGATTGTAGAATTGTATGATAATAGAACATATTTCTGATGCTAAACCATTGAATATTATGTAGTTTGACGTAGACGTAAACAACAAATATAAGAGAAATTTATTTATTTGGTTCATAGTAAATTTTTGAATATATTCTTCTAGTCCTTGAATACATTTTATAGGTAGGTAAATATTTTGTTTTGATTTTATCTGCTTACTTCTTGTCAACTTCCCAGGTTGACTCCAAAAACTCTGTCTAGGAACTCATTTTTAATTACCTATTTAGATACTATCTTTTAACTTCGTCCTTAACTCGTGTAATTATTTTAATTTTTACTTTTTTTCATCAAGAAGTGCTTCCTTCTGCAAAAAATTAACGTTTCGTGCCTGCACTACATAGTGTAGATGAAGCTCTATGAAAATAATTTATTTTTTCTAATTTACCAAGTTTAGTTAGGTAATTGTTGTTTTCAAAGTAAAACTAATCAATTTAGGTAGGTATATTTCATTATGATGTATTAAAAATTGGTCTGATAATGTATTCCGAAGTATCGCGAGAAATAGTCAGAAAATACTGTTTAATAAATATTTTTTTGGATTATTTGATGAGAGAAAAAAACTTTTTTGTTTTTTTTTTCATTTCAAAAAGTATTTTCACGATATCTCCACATTTCAACTCACATAAAATAACCATACCTGAAATTAAAGAGAAAACTAAAACTATAAAAAATGTATTAAAAATAATTTCAACTCGGCTTTGTTTTCTTTCTTTTTTTTTTACTCATACTATGTGTATGTATATTGTATACACTGAACCCATCTCAATCTTCTGTCAGAAAACATATCACTGATCCCCTTCGTATAAAATTGTTTTAAATATATTTTCATCCTTCACTTTATCCGCACAATAAAATAAAAGTTTTATATAAAGCACACTCCCATCATAAACTGATTCCAGTATAATATAAACCAAATATATTTTTCATTTTTTTCAATCCCAACACAAGAACATCAACATATTTTCCAGAACACATTTTATTTATGTGCATTTTCAACATATTTGCATACAGATGCGATATACTATTTGCTTTATAGTCTATTTTTATTTATATTATAGTGCATATGGAACTGTTATGGTTTTATAAAGTAAGTAAAATGGTCTCTGAAAGTTTTCCTTTTTTTTCCTTTTTTGTTTTGTTTTGTTGTTTTTTTGTTTTTGTTTTTTTTTTTTTTTTGCTAGTACACCCCTTTGTGGCCGTATTGCTATTGCTACACCGTTGAGCGTACGGCGTACCTGATTTTAAATTCAACTTATCGTACACCATCTTCTCTCCAAGTTTTATATTTGATTCCATTTTCTGTCTAATCTGAAAAATATGCTAAAACTTATAATAGTTTTGTGACTTTCTAGAGCTTTTAAAGTGCTTAAAAAATATTGTTACTTACAAGAATAGGTATAGTATTTAAAGTTCTTAAATTATAATATTATTGAATAATATAATATTTGTTTTTGGTCCTTTGAGTTGGATATTTATTAAGAGAGGTCATCTACATAAAATATAAATGTTCCGAAACAAAGAAATGAAACTGAAATTATTTAGATATAGGCGAAAGCCCCTTAAGGGATAATTTCTAAATTCTAATGGTCAGAAAATGTATTACCAATTAATTTTATTTATTAATAAAAAAAAAAGGAAAGGAAACCAAACCATCCCTTTATAGTACCTTTTTTTGTCTATAGACACCAACCTTTGGAAAAGATATCAAAACCATGACTCACAAACAAGGTCAGCAACCATACATATATTATATTGGCCGATTCAATTATAGATATACAAACATACCTAGACGGAGTCTTGCATCTGATTTTAAGGTAGAATATTCTCCGAATATTGCCATAGATTTAGGTATAGGTATGGTTTAAAACAGTAAGCCGCCATAATATATGAATGCAATCATACGATGGTTTTATACGCCAGAAGCTATGTACTTATAAGTATAATATGTATGTATATGTAGAGTATATCGTCCTAGTCCTACTATAGTTAAGTTATATATGAAATTGTGGGCAAAGGATATAATGAATGAATTTCGAGTATTATTGCTGATGTAATAAAGGGTTGTTTGATGTTTGATTTTACAGTCTCTAAAAGGATACACTTTTTGTCGTTGTCAGATAGAATATTGTAGGATTTACCCTACGGCTACTGAGATAAAGTCTAAACGTTTGTTATGTTCCCTGTTACAGCTAGAACGTTGACAAATTACTATGTAATAAATTGTGTGAATAATTTTTTTTTGTGTGTGTGTGTGTGTAAAGAAAGTCAGTAATTAGTCTACCAAAAAGAAAGATTTCAAGTATAATATATAAATACCTAAATTAGATTATGTCAGTATTTGACAAATCATAAATCACCCTCTAATCTCTCATTCCATCTGTGAACTTTTGATTTCATAGGTGATGGTCTAATTTAATGTTAGTATTAGTATATTTAATATGTACATTTATACCATATCTGATAAATAAAAAGTTCTAAGAATTAATTGGCCAACGAACAGTAAAACAATTGAGGAAAAATGCCCTAATATTAATGCACACACTTAAATTTATTTTAAAATCGATTAAAATTGAAAAAAGCAATGATTGACCCTTATTGGGATAATAGAATGGTCCACGAATTTAGCCATTTATTAGACTAATTAATTTAAAGTTAAACAGAAATCATCTTAAATAGTGAAATCACTTCTTGAAGAATCCTTTGTATGTACATTGTACTGTACATAGATATTTGACTGAGATAATGACTTAAGTGCCATTTAGCTTGTTGTCGTTATAGCAATTTTTACCTAATTAAGTAAATTGACTTTGGTAATGACCATTTTGACTAAATTTGTAGACTGTAATGATAAATCAAAATATAATTTTCAGTACATATATGTGAGTATTTCAACAGTGAAATATTACAATAAAGTATTATAGGCTGTTTGGATATTTTTAATAGATAGAATAGGTAATGCCAGGAAATTAACTTATATATATATATATATAGGTAAAGTAAAATACTATACTTATGAAAAATTCAATAGAATTTTCTTTACCTGTAAAAAATAGCTAATGAATTAATTTTACTTCCTCTCTTAGAAATTTATCGGAAATTTCAATTTGAGTTGCTTTTTTCTGTATTTCTAAAAAGCTTTTATCCACGAAAAAATCCACTGCGTAAATTACGTAAATGGGAAAAGGTAGCAAACCATGTCTTTGTATGTATTTTTGTTTAAATAACAACAACCAAGGAACGCTTTAAAAAAAAAAAAAAATAAAATAAAACCTACACACAACGCAATTCCTTTCATTAGACGTAATCACCATTACTCCTGGAAAAAATAAATGTGTATATCCGGAGTGATTCCCTATAAATTAATGGCAACCAGATGATGGGAACGGGAACAGCGCATACGCCTATTAATAACTGATTTATAGGAACCGAAGTGAAAACTGTTTTATTATTCACTTTCATTTCTGTACTTTTTTTTTTTTTTTTTTTTTTCTTGATCCTAATGGATTTTCAATTTCCAATCTATGCATATTTAATTTAGGGTTAACATTGATGTACATTTATGCTAACCCCCTTGGCGCGCGGCGTTATCTATAAATACCAAAGAAACGAAGAATAATAATTATTGATTATTTTACATTGCAAATTTATTACGTTAAAAACCATTTTTATAAGAAAACATAAATTTTTAAGGGCAACCATTAATCAATATCGCTGAGAGGAACGCTCGCTGTTTATTTTATTAAAAAGTTTTCAAATAGAGACGCCAGGCAGCAAAAGTTTGAGGGCGCGCACTGAAAGAATGGCTGAGTTATGATCGTAATTGAATACTTGATTTATTCGAAGCTTTTTGTAAAGAGAAACTTTAAAATCACGTTTCATATACTTTTTAGATACAGATGATTAGGTTCAAGGCGATGATTATAATTTTGTACTTTCATATACTTTTAGTCAATGTATCGAAAGTATAGTTATGTATGTAGATTGGTCTATACACCTACACTACATCATATTTATACTTAAAAGAGTTTGTTTTTATCGTATACGCTACGCGAGAATCCTTGGTATACGTAGCATACTCTTCATATATAGTATATGCATACATACATACATACATACATAAGATATACATACACACAGTGGTTTTTCGATAACGAAAAAAGTTTTCCACTTGCTGTGTTTAGTGTTTTTGTATAAAGTTTGTTGTAGGTTTTTCCCCAAAGATAATGCTTTGTAAAATTGGTGACCTAATTGTTTTTTCAGTCTCGTATCCTATTGTCTGAGTTAATTTGTTGGATTATTTATCTTATGTTGTAGAAAATTCCCAGACATCAAGCTGATGGGAAACAGCATGCCTTTTTATATGAGAACCTAAACATTCGGTATAGAAACATGAATGCGCACAATTTTAGGTGGGTTGAACAAAAATAATTTGTTTTTTTTTTTTTTACCATTTTAAATTCACATCCATTTTAGAGGAATAATTCCATAAAAATATTTTTTTTTAATTTTACCATTGTTTACGTTGTGCCGTAAATATTTCTACACGTAATGATAATAGTACAGGCAATATTGTAAAAAAAAAAAAAATAAAATAAAAAATCCACAACCGTCATTGGACTGCGCGCTGTCAGTTATGATGATTATCCCAATTTCTGAAAAATCTCCTCATTAGTGGTGCCAGGCGGTGGATCTGATTTGAAATGTTCTAAATATAATATTCGTAGCAATATTAAAAATCAATGGAAATAAATCAAGCGTTACTGCATTGGGTAAAATTATATTCTGCGTCTTTTTCAGCAGATTAGTTAGATTTTGAAGAAAAAAAAAACGTGCTAACTATCGGTAGATCATAATTAATTTAAAACAAAAAATTCCTATCATCGATTTTTTATTAAAGAGAAAAAATTCAGAAAAAGCAGATTTGCGGAGCGGTTTTTAATATAGATTTTAAAGATTTCTTAGAGATCATCACAGGCAACATTCAAGCAACTAAGCTTAAGTACTCAAATGTAATATTTTAACCAAAAGACCAATTTATTCTTATACTACATGTCAAATATACCGTATAGAAAATGGGCTTTATTGCCAAACCAATTATCTATGGCAGTTCTCTCCCTGTTAAGCGGAACATTCCAACGAATCTTTATCAATTATTATGTTTAGTTTATTTTTTCAATTGTCTTCCCCCCCCCCTATTGTTAAGGATTTTCAAATTGTATATTATTTGTCAATGTAAAATCTCCTTTTTGAATCGTAGACTACTAAAATGTTCAGAGGATGTAAAACGCATTACATTTATAAGAAAAATATCAATAACTCTAAAACATGATAAGTCGACTTATCATAGTTGTTGTTGTAAGGGACGATATATATGTATATATAGTGAAAGTATCTTTATACAAAATTATGGGTTTTATATTGGAGTTTTCAAAAAATATTTTGGGCTAGATAGCCTGACTGTAAATAAACAAAAACTCCTTATTTGTTTTTCAAATATTTATTTTGTTATAAAATAAACAGAGGGCAAGAAAAATTGCTTAATAATAATTTCAATATTTATTTATTTTGATTTTAATTTTATTCTTAAGATGTTTATATATACAAAACGTTCATTTTGCTATGACGCAAAATTTATATATTTGAATGTGTGTGTGTGTGTATGTATGTAACAGGAGTAACAATAAAGATTGTTTTCAATTCCCCAGTTATCATTAACTCATCCATAACATTATTTGCTTTTGCATACCAAATTAATGTTGCATAAATTTATAAACGACAGAGTTCACATGTGCAAATATTGGTATATCATCATTATTATAATGTTAACATCTGAATGGGGTCTGCAAATAAACCTTCAGGTACATCATATTCTATGCAAAATATTATACATATCTCGCAAACCAAGTAGTATGTAGGTAGTAGAGAAGATATTATAAGAAAATGTTGTCGTTCCTATCGTGTTTTTCCTATAATATGTATAAGAGACAAGACAAGGGTAAAATGTCAATATTTTAAAGCTTATTTTGTGAAAGGTTTAGAAGGCATCTGCTATGGGTTTTGTGCCTATCTATATAGAAAAAGGTTACTCCATTTTCTATATGTATATATGTACATCCATACATGTTTATACAGAGATGGACTTTTATATGAAATGTCACAGAATTTTTTGCTACATTTTGTTTGTCATTGCTGTTTAATGAACTAATTTGCAACAATATGTACTCATACGCTCATACCATATTTAATCAAGTTTTTTTTTTTTTTTGGAAAACTTCTCGTTCCAAAATAAAATTAACTATAATCATATACCACATAAAAGATTCATAGTCATATATTGTCCAAAAAGAAAATGGTGACGATATCGACACTCTGACAATTCCTTAAGGCGTAATTCAATTTCAAGACAAAAATTACTAACAAAATCGATTTAATTCCAATATTATGTCAAGAGCTTCTCCACATTTTTTTGTTTTTGTTTTTATACTTTCCTGAAACATTCAGTCATCATCAAGCAGAATATTTATCAACTTAATATCATTGGATTAACTTAAATTCGACTCTACTCCACAGAAGAAGAAGAAAAAAAAAAGGTATACATAATCAATTTAATTGACATTTAATTTAAATCGTCTACCAATGTCAATTTATGTTTTCTTGAGTGTGGTAAAAGTCACCTGTAGGATGTTGATTCACATAAAAAAAAAAAAAGAAAAAGAAAGAAAACGTTGAGATGTTGTGCCAAAACAAATTTATTTTCGAAATGTAAACTTGTTACCGAGAAAGTAAGTAAACATAAAACATTTTGTTTGTCCATTCTGGGTTGTCTTTACCTTTGAAAGCTCAAATAGCAACAGCACCGCACCACTTCGAAATAGGAATTATTATAGGTAGAGATATACATATATACTATGTATGTATAGAGACGTTGTGAGGTATATGTATCTATCTACTTAGTCTCTATTTTACGTATGTATTTCTCTATATGGATGTTGTATAATATCCTTTTATATGTGTGTGTATATAAGTTGAAAATTCATAGTGATACATTTTTGTCATCAGGATGAAAAAGGAACATGAGTCTTGTGAATGTATGTAGATATAGTATCCTGCCGTACATAATAGGGATAGATATAATATTTTTGAAAACAAATAGAAAGGATAAAAATATACTTCTAAGAGCCTTTTGTAGACTTTAAGGATGTAATAGTACACATAGTTAGGTGAGCAAATAAAACTTTGTTTATACAGCCACTGTGTGTGCGGTGAGATTGTCATAATGTTGGCTGACTGAAAAATTTGATTTTAAAGTTCAAAGCGAAATGCTTAGATTTTCTGAGCTTTATATATTGTTCTTGAGAGTTTTCAAAAGAAGTTAAAAATTTAAAATCAAATTTAGTTAAGTGAAATTTTGATTGAACTGGTTTTGTTGTTTACTTTTACTTATATTGTTAGATGAATTTATTTTTGTTTAGGCAACTTTGAACATAAAGCTCGTTTTATTATTTTCTCGAAATAATCATCAACAACAACAACAACAACAAAAACTATTCACTCTCTAAAAAATAAACTCTTAAAAAAAGCTTTTAACTGGCCAATTTTAAATCAAATAATTTTTTTAACGCAACTCATATAGAATCTACGAAACGAGAGAGATCGATCATTAACAGACAAATAAAACAAAAAATCACTAATGTGCGATACGGTAGCCCCATAAAAAATCAAAATGGTAGAAAACAGTTCAACTAAATATTAAATTTTGTCCACTAATGCCCTTTTCAAAATTCAACCAACTAAACCATAAATTTGAATGAATTTATTAAGGGCGGTTTTTTTTTATATTTAAATAAATCAAAATCATTTATTTAGACGATACAAAACTTAATTAATAAAATGTAAATATTACCGAAAATTCAATAGAAATAGAAAATCAATGTCTACAATTCAACCACCCAACCCCAACAAGACATATTACACAAAGAAAAACTAAAGTAACATAAATATTGGCAAACATTTTTTGAGGCCATTTTTAAGAATTGACGTCGATATGACACAATACAATATTTTAGGGGCTGCTAAGAAATCGTTCCATTGTTGATACACACATTATAAATGGTTTCTATTGATAAAACACCTATTTTCGTGTTACTTTATCACACCCCAAAACAGAAATGTATGTATTTTTGGACACAAAATAAAAAAAAAACGTATTTTTATTTAAACGCTACAGAGAAAAACATAAAATATATGTGAAGCCATAAATCAAACCTATACGGGAGCTAAATGTTCCTGAAAAGTCATCAAAACCACCAATCAGTCACCGGTTAAAAACATGTACACATTGTATACCAAAATATATGTTCTTTGTGGGTGGAGGGGAGGGGGAAATGCATATTTTTATTTTTTTTTTTTTTTTATTTACATTTACCATTTATTAATCGTACATCAGGTATGTGCTGTGTGCAGCATGCACCATATATTTATGGCATGTGCATACACAAACACCCAAGTGAAACACGATAGCAATTTTCGTGACTTGGACATATTCCGCCCTTGTAAACATTTAATCTTCGATCAAAAGTGCCTTTTTAAACGAAACATCTATCCTTTAGCATGCATTTTTTTTTTGTCCGATTGTATCACGAATATTAAGCTCAGTGAAAATAAATTGCTTTGTATGCAATCAATTTTGTTTAAATATTGATTGAGAATGTTTTAGAATATTGGTTATGGCTTATGGGTAATAAATGTACGGGTTATTGAACATCAATTGTATATATATACGTGTAGATATATGCATACAATACATAGATACATATGTATATAATATATATGTTTGGAAGTCATACAAATGTACATACTCTTTGCTTCTATTTTGAAACTGAAAATTGTCATTCATAAATTGACGGAATGTCAGTTAAAATTGACAAATTAGAAAAATTTATGTAGAAAGTGCGGTGGACAGTATTTTTAATATTACAGAAAAAATCTTAGTTATCGTTAGTATCTGGGATATTATATATATATATATGATATTCATAGAGATGAATCCTTTTCCATTGAAGCTTCATTGAATTCTAAAAAGCTTTTCATCAATATGATGTTGGTTTTCTATATAACGGCAATATTTAATTACGATTTTTAAATACGATTTTTAATTACGATTTTTAATTACGATTTTTTATTACGGTTTTTAATTACGATTTTTACATGAATACGAGCTGTCTTTGAAGGCATTGAACCCAATTCGTAGATTTTTGTTTCAGCTCATTAATAAGTAAAAATGGATTAAACCAAAACATTTTTAAAAATCGGGATGAAATTAAAATATCTTCCAGAGTGGTGAAATAGTCTTAGACCTTCTAAAGGTATCTGGACAATATTCAATTTTTCTTACAATAATTTCTGCAAACATCTAAAAAGTCCAAATTGCAAATTCTAAAAATTAATTTCCTAAATTATATCAATAATTTTAAACTTAGTACGTTTCACAATTCTTTCGAGGAGAACCAATTTTTCTTCACTTAGACTTAGGGTAATAAACAAAACTATTCAATAAATAAAATATATCTAACCAATATTAGTTTTGGCAAAATTCTACCTAACTATAAAATATAATTCTTAAGGTGATGGGATCCCAAATGTATATATATATATGTACATAGGTACATAAGTATATAGATAAAGTTGTTATAACTATATACACTTCAACTATGTACATATATACATAACATCTAAGTATGTAATAAAAGTTAAGTATAGGTATAGAAATCAATATATCTATATACCTTCTGTGATTTTCCAAAAGGTTAAGCTATAAACCTTTATTTTGTTTCTGCACTCCCGGTATAATAAGTATATGGCGCTTCCTAGAAACCCTCTTTATAGATGCGAAGCTATAGAATTGAGTGTGCTGATCGGTTGGTTCTCGTCTATCAAATGTTTACTAATGAACTTTATTATATATTCTAATTAAATCTGAAATTAAATCTAAACATGCAATAAATGGAAAATTATTAAATAATCATATATGTATGTATATGTATATGTACTACACATATACATATATGTATATTATAGGTACATAATATTCCATTTCCATAAATAAAACCACATCTTATGTAAACATAGCTTAAAAGCATGACCAAGTGGTTGGAAAGGTTTTACAGCTAATCTTTTGCCACAACGTTTGAAACGGATTGGAAACTTTATGGGTTTATCAAAAAGGGTATGTTATACGATTCCGGGTTAAAAGGCATTTTGTGTATATGTGAGCCACTGTATAATTTTAAATTATGTAATAATACTCACATTTAAAATATCATGTTATATGACGAAGGTTCTACTCGGTCGTATTGTTGAACGGACAAGCTTTATATATCTTTTCGTGAATATAAACTTTTGATAATTATCATCCTAACGTTAAAGCCTTTTCTGGCCCGGAGAATATCATTTTTGGGGAAGCATCCGAAATAATATTGTTAATGTTCTTTCATTGTTTTATAATATTATTATTTAGGTCATTGTTATTTAAGGATTAAGTCACTAAGAATAAATTTTTTTTTTTTTTTAATATGCTCGGAAGGTATTATAATTATTTTCTCAAAATGGTTGAAAATGTGTGGAAGAGTAGGATATTATATTTAAACCTTAATAATTATATGAATATATAATTTTATTTGACAGATTAAGTCATACGAAGACATTTGCAATATATTTTAATTTGAGTATATTTATTCAAGATTTTTGTATGTGAGATAAATTAAAATGCTTATTCCAAAAAACTATAAAAAACAATTTGATAGATTATTGATTATTAAAAATAGCTCAATCGAAATAAAGGCTCTCTTCTATATGTTCTGAGACGCTGTCGTTTAAGAACACAATATCCCTAAAAAAATCTTCAAAACTTCCATACATTGAATTACAATAACATTTATTTACCAAAAACAAAACAAAAATAATTTCGATTTATGGGAATACTACGCAAATAATAAATTAACCTCTTTAGATGATGTAAACAGTTTTCTATATTATATACATTTCTATGTACATGTACATTATACATATATAGTATATATATATATATATTTGTACAATGACCTTTCTATGATCCAACATGTCATGGCCTATACCATTTATCTGGATTTATGTAAAAGACAAACGGTGTTGTTTCATACAAAGGGTATACTCCGCAGAGGGATCTAATATCATGACAAAAGCATGCGGTAAGGTTACTGCCACACATTTATTAATTTACGCATAAGCAAAATTACAGAAAATATAAGGATACCCAAAGTACATATAAACATTTAAATTAAAACAAAGTTCACATCCTCGCCAGATATATTAACATGTCTTCTAATAACATAAAACTTATGTAACTAACTAGTTTGATCAATAAATTATTGCTACATTTTGAAAAAAAAAAAAAAAATCAAAAATTTGTATTAAAAATATTATTTTTTTTCTCACCAAAAAATGGTACCTCTGAGTAATTTTTTGATCAAGGAAAAATTGTGAAAATCTAAAGAAATTTATTTTTTAATAATTTATCGTTTTTAATTGATTTGTATATAATTTCACTTATTTACTATAGAACGACTGAAAACGGCTTAAATTCCGACCAAAAAATTTATTTAATTTTACTCAACGATAAGATAGACTTAACATCTACATATGTATTTCTATATCGTACAAGTCTGAGCTTTAAATATAATTTGGAGAGTAAATTCCAATCCCTCCGATTTTTAAAAAAATCTTTTACTGATGTGGTGTTTTTGAAAATAGTTTTCTATAGAGAAATGTCATACCATATCGAAGGACGAAAGACCAAATTATAGATATTCGAGGGAGCTAACTGGAAAAAAAGTTCTCCGAACAATTTTCCAGTACTATAAGAGATTAGTGATTTTTTTAAAGAAAATTTCATCGAAAATCTTAGAGGTATGTATATAAGAGAAATTTTTTTTTTCTCAATTTCCATAAATGTTATTTTAAAATAATAATCTTAAGGTTTTCAATTGATTTGTGAACATTTCAAGTGATTTGTGTAGAATTTCAACACATTTACTATAGGTAGACGTTCAAATCTAATTCACTGTCAATATAAAATTCTACCATAGAAAAAGAGCGTCAAAGTTAAATTTTACGAATTTAAAATAAACAATCAATTAATTTTAAGTTGAAAAATTATAAGCTCACCTACAATAAACGAAACCCGCACCCTCTATGTTTTCTGTACACGTCTTAATTATTGTAACTCTATCCAGCAAAAAAAATACATAAATCAGATTCAATTAAATGAACCCAAAACAATCAACTATTTTCTCCAAAAAGTCTATTTTGGAGCCTAACTCAATAAATCTAATTTAAAAATATCCTTTGATTAAGTTAATAGGAAGTGTTTTTCTTTGAAAATAACATGAATCGTATCTATAACACACTATAATATAGGTACTTAGGTCTTTAGAATGTTTGAAGCAATCGATATTCATGGCCACTTTAAACACGCACATAGATTAGATTCTATATAAAGGAAACATCTTAAATAAAGAGTATCAAACTTGAATTTATTTTTAGTACCTACATACATAGAATTGCCACACATACTTAAGTATGTATTGGCATATACATATGTATTGTATACAAATATATATATATATATATATATATATATATGATATCTTTTCATTTAAGACAAACTGCAGATATTATTTCTCACCAAAACCAATAAAACAGTTACCAAACAAATCCTTAATAACAAAACATTTCGAAATTCCCAGGAAGACATACATTATATGCCATAAATTGGAACCCAATGGTATACACATTGGCGTAGCAGAAAATTTATGAACTTTCCTATTGCCAGTATGTATATATGTGTGTGTGTGTGAGATTGTGTGTGTTTGTTTCCTCTTTTCAAGGAAGGGCCACAATTACAGTGCCATTAGGTATCTGGGGAAATCTACAAAATGTACATAGAGATAGATGAATATAAGATAGAGGGCCCCAATCGAAATGTCGCAATTTTAATATGATGTAGGAGAATAACGTAAATGGATAACAACCTGAGATAAAATTTTGTTAATGCATATTTGGGGATTTAATACAACTGTTGATTAAGGATTTACACATTGGAACAATATTGAAGTTGTAATTTGGATGAAAATAGGTTCACAGTTAAATATGTGTTTAAGTATTATCCATTTATCCATTGTCCATACCAAAAATAAAGGATAGTGGTCTACAATAATCTATCTTTTTGACCTATTTGTTTAATTTATTATTTGGGACAGTGATGTTGTTGCATTAATTGATATAACGATTAAATGTGTTTCGGTGTTGTCCACAGAGTTTCCTCTGGAACCGTTTGCCAGGATGCTATTGTGTACATTGCCACATACATATATGTAGTCACACTTTTTCAGTATTTTATTAAGGATTGGCATGCATAATTTTAGTTAACTTTAAAATCGTGAACACAAGGAACATTTTATTTATATTTATATAACCAATAATAAAGGTGTGTTTAAAGGTTTAATACTAGGTTATATAGTGTTTGGGTTTTTTTCAAATTTATGTTACAATACAATATCACACTTTAATGAGATTATGCCATTCGAAAAATGTTATTTTATTTTAATTCTACTTTAGTCTGTACCTATCACCATCTGTTGTTAATGACAAATCATAATCTGACAATAATTTTCATTGTTGACGAAATTGAAGAAAAAAAAAATTTAATAAAATACAAAATGTAAATTCTCCACACTAAACACCATAATTTTGATAATAATCCAACAACATATTAAACATCCTCTCAACGTTCATATAGCAGTTGCTTTTATAACAATTTCTATGACATTGTTATCGATAAAATTAAAGTGTAAACACATAAACATGATTTAATTTCCCTTAAAGCTCTCTTAAAGCTTCTAAAGCTATGTTATGTTAGGTAATTCAAAAATTTCACGATGTACTTTTCGTAATAAGTGTAGGTACATACAAACACATGTACATATCCATATATATATATAGGCATTTAAAATATCTCTGCCTAAATCATATCTATGATAACATCAAAATACCAAAATAGCTGAATTGCAAACAAAATTATAGCAAACATTCCAAGCCCGTATTATGCATATACTTATACACAAACATGAGTAAATGTTAGTCACTTGAGGGTTAGCAACCGAACCGTGAAATCTACTACAAACCACTATGGACTTTGTTCCCTTTTACTTAGTCGTCCTGCTGTGGTCGGCCAGAGAAACTGTTCACTGCGATTAGCTTTTGCTTAATGGTTGTTTTAATTATCAGCTCGTTATACCGTTGTTGTTTTTGTTGTTGTTGTTGTTGTTGTTGTTCTTGTTGTTGTTGCTGCTGTTGTTGTTGTTGTTGTTGTTGTTGTTGTTGTTGTTGCTATTGCTGTTGTTTCCATAGCTGTTTTAATACAAGGCTTTTTTTTAACATAAACTCTGTATTATCATGCAACAACATACTTACATTATATGGTCACAGTTTTGTGACACAACAGTGATAAGATTTTATTATGTTTAATGGAGGGTTAAAATAATTAGCCCCGCGCTGCTAAAGCTAATGGAACGGTCTTATGCTTTTGTTTTGTGGCTTTTTTTCCAGTTTTTGAATAAATAATTTATCATCAACGCCGTAATAATGTGCTTTTTTAATTAATTAAGAGTAATGTGCAAAACTATGCGCTGGTAATAAATAAACAGGGTTGTAATTAGTTAGATATACATACAAATATTTGTATATAGATAGAATAAAGAAAAGGGGGATAGCTGGTGTAGTTAGTAGTTATGTATGTATGTACTTGTACATTATTCACCTGTTAAAATTTGTATGGAGAAAAAAAAGGAAATTCTTACTTTATTTGGTAGTTTGTTATACATTTAGACAAAAAATAATGTTGTTTGCAAAAAAATTCATTTTAGATTTTGGTGCCCATTTTTTAAATAGCGTTAGCTATGAACAATAAATGTTATATGTTGAATTAATGTTGTGTTGAATATACTTATGTTGAATAAATGTCATATACATAATATGTTGAATACCTATATGTTGTAATATGTGTTTAATTAATGTAATTGATATAAAATGCACTTTAAAAAATCTTCAGAGCGTCTACTCTCGATCCAATTGATTTCCTCCTTGATCACTTTGCTGGCCGTTCTTTTCTTAGCTCAACGAACTTGAGCTCATCGATGAATGGTGAAGGGATATTTTATTAGGAATACAGATTTAGACTTAGATTTAATAAAAAATCATTATACTACCATCAGAGTAATTTATCGTCTTTATATGTTGACGCTATGTTGACGCTAATAGGTATTATGGTCGGAAGGCCTCCTCTAAAGCAATATTTTGAAGTATAGATTCTCGAATTGCGGCTCAATCGTCATTAGGAATCCCTTCTCTACGGTACTACATAACCCAGTTAATATTCTAATATATCGGTTAGAACTTAACAGAATTTCATAACCTATGGCTTTTTTTTCTTGTTTTATTTTTTAACATGTCTGTCTATGCAAAACATACATAGACTTTCAATAAATGAACAATAGTGCTAATGAGGCTTCTAGTCGCTATACGGATTTTTTTTAAAAGATAGTTAAGAAACAAATTTCAATAGAATATGTAAAGTTTCTGTCTCCCAATACTGTGCTGTATATAAAAATAAATAATCAACAACTCGACGCAAGTCTCTTAAAGAAAATATTAATATTAATAGTAGGCACACACAAAAAAAAACATACATAGCTTGTCAATTTCCAAGTGATCAACAACACAATTTATTCATAAAATAGTTTTATTTTCTCGGCAAAATCAATTAAAATGATCACTGAATCACTTTTAAAAATATTCCAATACATCGACACATACCGTGAACGAATGATTGACGATTTACGGGAAGCGGTTGCATTTAAATCGGTTTCCGGTTCGTACGATCACAATGAAGAAATCCACAAAATGATCAAATGGACAGAAGGATGGCTAAAGAAACTCAAAGCAACAACATCGGAACGTTTCGACATTGGCAGCTATGCGGTTGATGGAAAAACAATTAAATTACCAACCGTTATTTTGGCCACTTTTGGTAAGGACCAAAAGAAAAAAACTATTTGCATTTATTGTCGTTTTGATGTTAAAAATGCTGATCCTAAGCAATGGGAAACAGATCCATGGAATGTTGTTAATAAAAATACTTTGTTATATGGACGTGGGACGTGCAAAGGGAAAGCACCTTTGGTCAGTTGGTTCCACTGCATTCAGGCTTTTCTTGATCAAAAAGTTTCGATGCCGGTTAATTTGAAAATTATCATTGAGGGAATGTCGGAAATGAACTGTTTTGGTTTGGAAGAATTTCTCTATATGCAACGTTTAACATTTTTAAGGAACATTGATTACGTTTGTGTTAATGAGTCGGAATGGTTGAATAAGACAATTCCTTGCATAAGTCATGGAACATGTGGCATCTGTCAATATGAGATAACAGCAAATTTTAATGAAACTGATCAATTGGCCGATCCTAAGGAAATCATTAAGTATATTTTGAATAACTGTGTTGACGATGGTGGCAACATAACAATTCCAAAGATCAATGATGATGTTGTACGAATAAATCCAGAGGGCGAACAATCGTTGGAGATGGTTACATGCGATCTAACTTTAATCAAAAAAAATCTACCATCATACATGCAAAATTGGACAAAAAGACAAATTCTAATGAGACTTTGGCGAACTCCATCATTAGTTCAAGGTGAATTGGCTACACCTCATCAAGATCCATCAATGGAAAAGAGAGATAACTCAGCTAAAACAAAGATAGCAACTCAAAGATTCATAATGAAAATTGTTCCCGCTCAAACACCAGATCGCTGTAATATGTTTGTGATCAGTCATATACAAAATTTGATAGAAACAAAATTTCAAACCAAAGAGAAGAATATTCGTGTTGAGTCTGTAATAGGTAAAGGCAAGAAAGAATTAAAATGCAAAATAATGAAAGATAAAACAGAAATTGGTTTCATAAAATGTTGTAATATATCAGCTACACGTCCCTGGCAAGAAGATAGTGTGAATCCACATTATTCAGCAGCCAAAGTGGCAGCCTTAAATGTTTACAAAGATCCGCCCAGCGTAATTAGAGAAAGTACCGATATTCCCATTATATTAATTCTGGAAAAAGTTTGCTATACACGATTTTATAGTCTGTCCATATTTCCTTTAAAAACTGTTTTCTTCCTTATAGATTATTCGCAAGAGCATTGTTCTAATGCCATTAAGCAACAACATGATGGATGATAATTATGCCAATGAGTGTGTCTCTCAGCGAAACTATTTCGAGGGTAAAAAACTATTGGCTTCGTATATGTTTGAGGTGGCAGCAATTAAGTGATTTATAAATTTTCACGGATTGTATCAAGTGGTTATGGCAAATAAAAAACAAGTCAAGTACTAAATCATTGTTGTGTATTGCTTAAATTATTGTTATCCTACAGTTTTAGTAGTAAATTCGATGACAAGATCCATCAGTAGTGGATTAGACCATCGAGTTTCAGCTATAAGCTTTCATCATCGAACTAGTATTGTTACATTCATTGCTTTTCTAAGTGGCAATATCCACTGTTGATCATATTTATTCCTTGTTGACTATCATTGATAGTTCTAGTATTTATTTTAATTAAGTTATTTGTAGAAAGCCAACATTGTTAAAATTTAATTACATGATTCTTAGCCAAAAAAAATGTAATTTCTATAATTTTCCCATAAAGACAAACTCTATAAACGACAAAGGCGTGATTTATAGACGATGACCGAAAATTTATTGGACACGATAGCACGCACTGACGATATAATAATACCTACTCATCTATATTACACACATATTTAGTACCTATGGCACACCTATTCCCAGTTAGCAAAAATAACCCCACAATATCAATAATGCTCTCCTACACTAAAAATGTCGTGTCATAAGTTTTTGTTATTTTTCTTTTTTTTTCTTTTTTTTTTTCTTTTTTTTTTCTTTTATTTTTAATGTAGTCGCAATATTCGTTATGTGTTTTCCAACTCTGCCATGTGGCACTGTAATCTAATATAATGCGTAGAACATGTTAACAATATGAGATGTCGTTACTGATATATTCACAAAACGTTTTATTCGCGTTCGCTTCGTTCAGGCACACAAGTATGAGTGCGGTGGGCATAATTTTATTGTTTCTACCCCTATATGGTGTATGGATGTGTGTATGTTTGTGTGGTGAAATTATATGCCATGTAGAATATATTATTATGTCACAGGTATATCATCGATATGTATTTTACTACTCATAATTTATATAATTCATATTAGTATTTTATATTTAGTAGAACTATAGGTACAACCGGTACGACACAATAGTTACAAGTTACGAGCGATTCGTTATATAGCGTTTCCCTTCTCAATAAAATAGGGACATTATTGCAATGTGAACCTATACGCTGTTCATTATGTTAATGGGACGTTTTCTTCAATACCCATGTATCAACGGCGCCACCACTAGTACAGCCGTGCGAAACACGCGATATCGTCATGTAAAAAGATAGGTTAGGTGCAATTACCTATTTACACTACACATACAATGTATTTTGTTTACAGCCCTTATTATACTCGTAATGATGGAAATAAATGCGTTTTTTTTTTCGTTTAGTGTACCTACCTATGTACAGTACATGTACAGTGTACACATATATGAAGGTTTATTGTACATTATGAGTTAAGTGTTGATGTGAGAAAAAAATGAAGCTTTTTAAAAGTTGTGTGGTTTTTTTTTTATGGACGTTCATAAAAGTTAATGCGTTTAATGCAATTTGTTCAAAATGTATGAAATGAGTTTGTTTAATGAGCATGGGATTTGATTGGTATCTTTGAATAATTTGCAGTAAAATGTAGGTGTAATAATGTACTCTGTAGAGTAAATAAATAACCTCTAATAAATCTAGCTGATTACTTTGTGTACATAAGTTATTATTCCATCAATTATTATTTTGTTTATGGTATCAATAGTTGTTTTTTTATATTGAAAAGCTAATTAACTAACAAAACGACACTTGTTATATCTTTGAATACTTAAGAAGCGAAAAATAAGAAGTATGTTATGTATGTAATAAAATTAATATCTAAAAGAACATTTCTAAAATTACTCATTATCGTAGATGTGTTTTGATTATTTCTTTTCTAAAAGAATTTCTGTAGTTAATCTTTAGGTTTAATCTTTACGTTGTGTGATTGTAATTTTTTTTTTGTCATTATTTTTAGTGGTTATCTCTATTTTCTTTAAAATAAATGGTATGTACAAAGTACATAGGTAATATGGATAACAAAAAAAAATCAATAAGAAATTGTACTTTTTAATAAAAAATCTACTTAACTATCCTACACAATTTGGAAAAAAATATATTAATATACAATTATTCACAATAAATTCAATATTGTCTTACTAAAGAAAAATTAAAGCGGAAATTCTTATAACCAATCATATGTAGATATTTAAGAAGATACAAGGTACAAACATTTAAGTAAAAAGCTTTCATTAAATTATCAATATATTTATATACCCATACATAATGTATGTAAACTCAATCAAAAACGTATGTGTAAATAAATACATACAAATATATATTCATCTCGTCTATTATATACACTTATACAGTGTGTGAAGTTTTGCATAACACAAACACCTCAAAATCATTGTTAGCAATCTGCACAATCAAACTTTGTATTTGTAGATCAAAACAAAATAGGAAGTTTTAATTATTTCAGCAGCATGGATTTAATGTCTTAGTCAATTTCGTTAACATAAAATGTACTGAAGTTTTGCACATTATAAAGTTTCATTCAGCTGTAAATTACCTTCAAGCTTAATGTACAAAGTCGAAAAGTTTAAGCTCCACCATTAAGCTTTTGTAGGTTGTCCAAAACTGCGAGCGTGTGCATTAAGATTTACGAGACGTATCTACATATATATATATATATATATATATATATACGTAAAATATATACGTATGTGCATTGTAAATATACACCTACTACGTACACAATATTTTCCCGTAAATTTAACCGAAACTTTCATAAAATTAACCAACAACAATATTCTACTACATATAAAGTTGAAACGATAGAGCTTTATGAAAATAAACCGGTCAACTCATTTCCACCACCTGTCACATTCTTGAAACAATTTATTTTGATTAGAAAATCGTATAAGGAAATTGAGTTTAACAATAATATTATCAACGAAACGTCTGCTCCAATAAAGCGCTTTTCAAAATATTATGTTATCGTTATGTAACTATACTCAACAATTTCTGCCCACCTCCTTTTTCCATTCGCCCAACCTCCTTATTTTCTTATAACCGCAACACAGAAAGCTTTTCTCGTTATACCTATAACAACTTCATACCGACAATATATTTTCTCTCAGTATTGTTTTACCACAGTTCATACTGTTCATCGAGCGTCTGAGAAAATGATAAGAAAATATTTTTCTTCTGTAGGTATGTCGTAAGATCTCTGTTTTAAATAAATTATTTCATATTATACTTAATGCCACTGTTGTACATATGTACATATATTGTTTGTTATTATATGCACCTATATGTAAGTAAGTATAGCTTGAAAAAGTTTACCGCAAAAAAATTCTACAATGATACGGTTTTGTAATAAGCTTTTTTCGATATAATCATATTTAATAGTATTGAGATTGGATTGGAGATGGATTGAAAGGTATTGTCTTTTTTTTTAATGATTGTTGTTGAATATTTAAATAAAAAGGGTAAGAAAAAGGTACTAATTTTAATAAATATTTTTTTTTTAATTTTTTTATTAATTGTGCTGTTTTATTCGAGAAATTATTTTCATTTTATAAATTATCCTTTTTTTGGAATGCTACGGGATTTTTTTTTAAGTGAAAACAGATTTTCTATGTAATTTTATTTCTTGTAAAGACAAATATTCTTCAGTATCCTTAAAATAAAATTACCCTTATCATGTGCCTTTTAATCTCTCTCTCTCTCTCTCTCTCTCTCTCTTTTAAATGTATCTGAAATCAATTGATTAAAAAATAACATTTTGTATTTATACAAACATATGTACTATATGTACGAGTATGTTTATACCTATAAGAGAAAACATAGTTTTAGCAAGAAACTAAAAAAAAAATCAATTTTCGATAAGAAATTTAAAAATATCTAAAGTTGTTTTGGTTGTACCCTTATCGAAATCGAAATAAACTCGTGTATTCCACACGTATTAAATTTGTATTTAGCTGACATGTCAATTTATACGTTTTCCATTAAAAACTTTTCGCATGTATACCCTCCTTATTTCCCAATGCAATTTATGGCAGAGAAAACTGCATAAACTTGTTTGTTACTAGTTTCCTCCATAGCATTTGTTCGAAAAAGATTTTTAAAACAAACTAGCTCCGCCACAATAAAAACGAAACGAAACGAAAAAACAAAAAAAAGAAAAAAAATCTGTAGAAAAATTTGTATTGTGTAAGGAATTTTCATATTATATATGTATGTGTCTATATTGAAGCATTCCGTTGTAAGCATAGAATGCACATATATTGTATATACATAAAGGTATCAAACAATAAAACAATATGATGTCTTGGTTGTCACAATATAAATATACTACAACAAATGCAAAGGAAAATTGAAATACAAGTTTCCCATGTTAGGTACTTCGTGCGCATCAAACACCATTAGTTATTTTATACAATGTTGAGAAAAAGGAAAAAAAAATTCTCTGTGATTTGACTAATAATGGTTTTATACCCTATAGGGTTATAAACCCCAGCAGTTGCTACTTTAACCAATATACCTACTTTGTCCTTGAACGTCAAAAAGCTTATTTACTTTTGCGGTACTTTTGTACTTAGAATAAATGGCATCTTGTAAATAATTTAATTAGAAATTGATATTTAAAATTTTTGAATTCAATTAAATACAATACGAGTAATAAAATCTAAGATTATACAATTATGAACTACCATCGTATACTGTGATATCAGAAATTTTCGCTTCTTTTACATTTGTTTTGATTAATCAAAACAATTCTATGATCTTATAGCTAAAAACATTAAGACAAAAACAAAATGCAAACTGCTAAGGTGGTACCAACAATATTGTATCCTCTAGTTGTCGGTTCGGCTTTATTATACATGTACAACAGTGTTGATTCGATAATTGGACTACCCTCTAATTGCACAACAACAACATCTCTATAATTGCACAAGGCAAAATAGATAGATTATGTACCCTGGTAATTGCACCAAAATTAGACTCGATCTTTGCACGAGTCCAAAAAAATGTCTATGTTCATCAATTTTTAGATATTTCGTTGTTTTTGTTTTTTTCGTTTTTTGAATTTATTACAAAACAATGTACGTATATAGAATTGTTTGTAATTATTTGAAATTTTGAAAATAAAGTTAATATATATTTTGATAATCTAAACATACTGTTTCACTAGAGTGGTGTATAAAAAAATGACATGGCCTTGTTTTATTTCACTGTAATTATCGAGTCTGCACTGTATATATGTAGTAAACGAACAATACACGTAAAAGCTCTGTAGATATATTGTTCGTTTGGTAGCTTTTTTCCAATTGACATTTAGTTTTACTCTCGACATTTCAATTGCGTTGTTATAAGAGCAACGATTTCATAATGCATTTTCAATATAAACGCATAAATGCATATATAGTATAAGTACATAAATACCTATAATACATACCTACTTATATAATCATACAAAGAAAAGATTTGAAGTGATTTTGCAATAAAAAACCTAAAGAGGTTTTTGTAAAAAGCTATTTGAATTTTAATTAGGTAATTCAGTAAATGATAAGTGAAGTCACAATTAAAATATATTTTACTTCACAATGATTTCTTTTATATATTATTTTTACTTATATTCATTTTATTAATGTAATTTAATTAGGTTACCCATTAGATAAATGGTGGTCTTTAAGGTGTAGTATAAATCCGTGAATGTCCAATTATGATATTCCTTTATTTGGATCATATCCAGATCATTCATTTAAGAGCTTTTAGATTTTTCCGAGCTCAAAATTTGAATCAATTTTTAAAGAACCAAACAGAGAATTAATTTAATTTTAATTTTAATTAAAGGATAAGATTTATTATTGAAACTTTTTTTTTGAGTTTGTTTAATTACTAACAATTTTGTTAATTTTTATTTTTGTTTTTTTTTCAGGAAGCTGAAAGTGCAATAACAGCAATGAATGGACAGTGGTTAGGCTCACGAGCAATTCGAACAAATTGGGCAACAAGAAAACCACCGGCAACAAAAGCAGAACGTACGTAACATTTTATTGAATTATATAATTTTTTTTCTACTCATAACAACAAAACTAATATATTTCGTAATTGAATAGTTTTTTTTCTTCAAAAAAAACACAATTTTTTCTTTTATTACGACATTTATTCTATACTATACTATACAAATGTAATTATTTTAGAAGTTAACACTATATAGATATATGATAAAATATGTATAGTTGTAGATCATAATATTTTATCGTACCACATATCAGCTCAATTCCGTTTCATATACATTGCTCAAATGTAATTACAAAATTACAATAAAAACCACGCATGCCTCTCTATTATTGCTATTCTTTATACCCATGGGAAAAATTATTGGGGTAGCAATCAACTGGTTTTACTATATATGTAAGTAGTATATAAATATGTCTAGTTTTAAATAAATAATCCCCACGCAATTAACAATGAATGGTACAAAAACATATTTTTCCTAATGTTGTGTTACATAATAAATACGTACCAGTAAAATGTAAACCATTAAGTTGACCTAATTTAATAAAAAATTAAAAAAAAAACCCCACCCATCATCGTCAGTGGGATTTCCAAAGTAATAAAAAAAATAAAAAAATATTAGAAAATTTCTCTTTAACTCTGCCAAATTTGAAATGTTTTCACTTTCATCAGGTGTGCGTATCACCACAATAAAAACATAAAAATATTTTCATTCATTCAATTCAATCACATAAACAAATATCTTTTGTGCCGCTGCACCTAAGTAATTAATAATTCAATATTATTTATATAAAGCTAATACCAATTACACTTTTCACAATACGCCCAACCGAACCAACAGAGAAATACAATTTAAAATATACTTGGAATCACTTCTGTTTGTTCCATAATACGATTAATAAACATTTTATTTATATAGGTATATAAACTGCTTTTCCGCTTGACATTTCCCAACAAATGGAAAATATTCCTTTGAATATCGCATAAATAACGCAACAAACATTCATATTGCAAAGAATAAAAAAAAAATAAAAATAAATAAATAAACAAAAAATAAACTTTGCCACAAAAACGACACAAATTCATAGTGTAAGCTTTACCAGTTTCACGGGAACTTTTCTCATCAAAGTTTTCCGAATGAAAGTTAGTGGACTGAGTGATAAAGTGCCGGTGTTGCTTACTCTGATATCGTATATGTTTGCGACACATACGAAACATGTGTTGTTGTTCATTAAAATAGGAGAAGAACAAAAAAAAAAAAAAAAAAACAAAAACAAAAACAAAAACTGCCACAAAAGCAAACTTTTTCGAAATGAAACGAATTTTCCTACGTCGATATTATTTGTAAACGCTTATCGATATACTCCAGCAAATATACACATTATTTACCCTCTATACCTACTTAAATGCAGCGTAAATAAATGTTTGAATTTCCCACATAAAATCATATTAGGAAATCAAAGGAAAATGAGAGGGAACAAAAAAAAAAAAAAACAGCTCGAATTTGAAGACGACAAACACCGCAATATCAATATTGATATAATGGAAGTGCTCTGTATACATACACTGGGAATTCGGATGTGACCAGCCGGACTTGAATAGCAAAATCGTATCAGCCAGCCAGAGAACGATGACTATTTCACTCTTATTTGCCATGTTGTCCATTTTTATCCGAAGTGTATAACTAACTATAGGTATACCTAACTGGACTATGTACAATTGTATATATACATACATATAGGTACATCCATATCCATACACAAAAAAAATTCACCTACCTACATGCATACATACATACATACACTATATATATATATATAGAGAGAGACAATTTTCATGAAAAGAAGATGTGGAAAGGAAGACCCTTGTCATAGAAAAGAGGTAATGTATGCATACATTCATTGTGATACAAATTTATACGTATCCGACAAAAAGTTGGAAGAAGTCAGACGTTAAACGATTTTTAAAATTGACAAGGGTCATGTATAAATAAGTAAAACGTTGTACAAATTGTTCTTCTTGGCTATTTGCATTTCATTTAAAAAAAAAATAAGTGTGGGGACGGGTGTAAGGTGCCAGAAAATGAAAAACCTGATGGAATGTGTTTGTTCTTCTGTCCTACATTTATTGATATTTTCTATTTTGGCCATTTTCAACAGACAATTTATCTTTTTAAACTTTAACGGTGGTTAGAATAGTTTTGTTCTTGAATTTACAAGGTATTTTAGTCTTTTCTTACAAATGTTTCCAAATATTTACGGCTGATAGGCACCGTCGAAAAAAAACCTCTAAAATATTCTGGAACTCTAAAGCTAGCCCGTATTCGTATAATAACTGAACACTTGGAATTTACTTAATTTCCAAAACCAACATGGCAATTTTAACTGACAAATAATTCCAGTTGCGAGCACAGAAGGTATTTGTCAATTTGCTTCTCCTAATCTTAAACAACTCATCTTTACGATCCGCTTTATATAAAAACGATTACTGGTGAAATTTATAGAAATTAGTTGAACCGAATTAATTTGGTCTGGTACCACTGGAAAATTAAAAAATATATTTGTTTATGACTAGGGCCCGGAAAAAATAGAGGCTAAAAAATGTAGTTTTAGCGCTCTAAATAGAGGCTAAAAAATTTGGTTTTAGAGGCTAAAAAACCTGGTCTGGCCAGAGACTCCAGGTACCACTACCGGAAGTAAACTTTGATTCG
The DNA here is from genome assembly GCA_026745375.1 of Platyura marginata. Classification (NCBI taxonomy): domain Eukaryota; kingdom Metazoa; phylum Arthropoda; class Insecta; order Diptera; family Keroplatidae; genus Platyura; species Platyura marginata. Next base: position 12 of record JANSTT010020143.1, on the reverse strand, counting down.
CTTTCTGCTCAT
>JANSTT010020142.1:0-10088 GCA_026745375.1 Platyura marginata | reverse complement strand
AAAATAAGCAAAATAGATACAAAAATAGTGGTTTATGCCGAAAAAGTGTTTTATAAGAAAAATAGAGAAAATAGAGGCAATAGTGGGAAACAATATAGGTTTATTTGCATCAAAAAGCCTCAAATCGAGTTTATACATTGAAAAAAAATTGATATCATGTCCAGAAAAAAATAATTTATCCTCTATTTTTTCCGGGCCCTAATTATTACATTGCAAAATCAAATTATTTATTAATTTGTTGTTATATTTTTATCAAATTTACAAATTAATGTTTTAAAATACATGTTAAAAGATTATCATTATTGGAGTACCTAGTAGGTATAAAATTATATATACTTATTGTGATAATTGATTTCTTAAAAGTCTTAAATTACGTATTACTAGCAGAAGTATCCGGCTTTTCCAGGGTTTAACTTCACTTTGCGCACCCTTCTTCACCGTTTCCCACCCTTCCCTCACAATTGTCTCACCCTTTTTCAAAACACAAAATGTGGTTTTGCTTCCACACACTAAAAAAATAAGTGGAAGCTTTCATTTTTCAAAAATTTAAAATCGAAATTTTTGTGAAATATTCTCGTTTTGGACTGTTTTAATTGTAAAACTGCATACAAAATTTTGGTAGTAAGTATCGCTCGCTCGCTTGTTCGCCTGTATACACCCTAATTTTCGAACGCGTTGAACTAGCGACTTGAAATTTTGGCAGCGTCGTTTTTTTGTGAACGTGCTGCTTGGTATTGCAAATGGACAAAATCGGCCTACTTCTTTTGTCTTCTCCCATACAAATTTTTCGAAAAACAGGTGCTTTTTAATGATTAGTTTTTTGGATTGTTAGCACACAAAAAAATGACATAAACAAAAAAATATTTTTTTGTTTCTCATAAATGGTGATCATTGTTTTTGACCCAGCGTTAACCCTTATAGGACCTCCCATAAATAATATATATATATATGTATATAATATATAGGCAAAAATGCAAATATTTGTGAACTCATATTATTAGAGCAATAACATCTTTTTAAAGTTGTAGTAAGGGTGAGGGAAGGGTAGGGGGACGGTGGAGAAGGGTGGCGAAAAGTGGGGAAAGGGTGGGAAAAGTGGAATAAGGGTTGTGCTAAAAATCCAAAAAACTAATCATTAAAAAGCACCTGTTATTCGAAAAATTTGTATGGGAGAAGACGAAAGAAGTGGGCCGATTTTGCCCATTTGCAATACCAGGCAGCACGTTCACAAAAAAACGTTGGAGAAACAGTATAAATACATATTCTTTGCGCAAATGTAAAGGATTCAAGTTAAAATGCATATTTTCCTAATTTTATAAATCATACGCCTAAAATCTGAATCCACTGACTAACAAATTAATCAATATTAATAACATAATAAATAAAAATTATATCCTGAAAACCAGTATAAAAACCGTCGAACAAACTGTCGGCCAAATGTTGGTGTCGGTCCAATGTTGGTCGTACAAATTACCAGTCGAACAAATGTTGTGTCGGTTAAATGCAAGTCGGTCAAATGTTGTCGGCCAAATGTTGGTCGGTCAAATTTTGGCGTACAAATTTCCTAGAACCGGCACTTAATGGCTTACAATTTTCTATACTTATTTTTTTGCACAACAGGAGGTATCCTTAAATTTTGCAACTGTCCTTATTTCCCTTACATATTTTCAGAAAATATTAGCATTTAAAAATAATGAATAATTGCATAGATTTCTCAGATATCAATCCTAACAAATAGGAGAAATTACTGAATTTCAACTTTTTCATACAAAATATTCCTTACACTTATTTTTTTGCACACTACTGTACATATAGATAGATAGGGAGATAGATTACTTAAAAATTATTATAGATGCCCTCTCTGTCATATTATAAATTATGTGTTGCATCAGATTTACATTAACATTTCTACAAATTAATTAAGATCGAGATCTTTTCAAAATACCTTAAGGCTAATTTATATAACACATGTAAATTATAGACTAGGAAGACTGATTCCATAATTTATAGAAGTTTTATAGAAGAACCCGGGAGGTAAAAGGGGGCATTTTATCTCTGTATTCTTTGTTTTTTTTTAACTAACGTTCTCTTAAATAACTTGTCATATATTTTCATACTTCTTTTGTCTTTATGCTGGTTGGATATTTGAATGTTATCTTTGAATATCATGCCAAAGATGTGTATTCAAAGTAAGAAGAAATCGTATAATACAATAAATGAGGCGCTCAACGCCAGATCGACCTAGCCCATAAATTTGTTGAAACGAAGATAAATATATACTAGTAAAAACCACATCTTCAAAATCTAAAAAACACAATAAAGAACTAAAGGTGTATGCGGTTCTATTTTGATAATATGCATGAAAACCCACATCATTTGAATTATTTTAATTTTTAGTCGATGCAAGAACGGCCTAAAGCCTAAACAACTTTTTTTTTTGTTCGTGCGTATTTTTTTTTTTAATTATTAGTTTTTTTTTATTTTACATAAATTATTCAAATAAATTTCTGCTAAAATTACGTTTTTGTTTAAAACTCCATTATCTCGTTCAAGAAATTTGGGGTATGCTGATTTAGAACTGAGTATACCTCAAATACAGTAGAGCTTTGTTTTCGGGATACGAATTATTTGGTAGGTCTACCACGTTTTGAGTAATAATTTCGAAAATAAAAAAAACATCGCTCACAACATTTTTATACTTCTAGTTAGATTGCTGTTACATAATTATTATAATTACATATTATATTTAATAACGATTTTAATTAGTCCAAAGTTAGCTTTCATAAAATTTGCTAACTTCACTTGCATTAAAAAACATTGATATTCTTAAATATTTTAAACAAATATAAGATTTAGAAGAGTCAATTTAATTTACACGTTTCAGTTGCTTCCATCAAATCAAAATAATTTAAACGAGTTTGAATTTTAACTTTTACTTATCGCGTAGATTATCGCGCGATTATCGAAATTATATACGCGTGTGTATACTCGTTTCCTTACAAGCGTATACCTTTACCTTTACGTTGTGGGATAACCAAAAGTTAACTATTGAGACACATATATGGAACATTATGTATAGAAGGTTCACTATAGATAACCTTTACGCGGTAAAGTAGTAGTATACATTAGTGTGGTTCAGAAATACATTGCACACATTTTTTGTCATGCCAGAGAGTATCCTCTAATTTGTTTCTAAATCCAGAAAAAGTAAGTCGGGGAGACCGGGGCGAATTGCAACAGAAGTACGTTGCAACAGTGAAGTTTGTAACCAAACTGTTGACGTAAACTCTAATTACTCTTTTGCATGTGTGTACGTAATACCTTGAGGCTAGTTGCAACACATGCGGGGACTAATTAAATAATTTTATAAAAAAAATTTAATTCTGGGGGGGTGTTAGAGGCGTCAAACCCATATGTATGATACATCAAATTTGTCGATGAATACTCCTCTACCACTAGTACTTATCTGTACAAGTGTACAACAACAAAAAAACGAACATAATTGGAAGTAATTAATAAACAAGCACTCATACAAATATTACTAGGGTGGTTTTTTTCGTATGAAAATGTTCAAAATACGATTTTTTTGCGGCTCACCCCCTAAAAAGTTTAATTTTGTTAAAAAAATGACATTTTCAAAATTTAGAGGTCGCGCAAACGTTTTGTAAAACAATATTTGGTTGTTAGGACTTAATTCAATAAAAAGAATATAATCTTGTTAATTTTGAATAAATGACTGTTTTTAATTTTCTTTCACCAAAAACTTAAATAAAGAAAAAACAATATGAACACTATTACATAGAACTTTGAGCGACTTGCAATTTAGCTTATTAATCACGTTTTTTGCTTCTTTTCTTTATTATTATTATTTTTTTTTACTGTTATAATTTCTGTTTTTAAACTGAGGTTTGCTTTGTTTCGACCAAGCGGGATTCTAGCCCTATTCCAAAATACTTCAGTCTTTTGAACAGCTCTATTAGACACATTGTTTTTTAGAATTTTATCTCTATAGTAATAAAAAAATATACTAATAACTTCACTGTTGAAAGAGATTTTACATGATTTTTTATTATTTTTAGGGAAGCCAATAAAATAAATTTTCTTGTGTTTCTTAGTTTTTTGATTAATAAAATAACTTGATTGCATAAAAATCTTATGTGATTCCCCTCTAAATAAGTCGAATATATTAATGTAAAATGGCGATATCGACTTCTAAACTTTTTGGGCAATCTCTAAACGAATTTTAAAATGACTAAATTTTGCAAATTTTTTTTTACTCAAATACAACTTTTAAATGGGTGAAACGAAAGAAATTTAGAACTTTTGCATTTTGGACTTTAAAACTCTTTGCGCGGCCTCTAAAAAAAATAATAAAAAAATCTAAAATTTTGCAACAATGTTTTTTTAACCCAAATACGACGTTTAGGGGGTGAGCCGAAGTAAATTCAGAACTTTTGCATTTTGGACCACCCTAATATATTACATATAATCGTTGTAGCCAATTATTCCTTCTTTACTGGTTTCTTAATAAATTTAAAATAGGTAAAGTGAATTATGGACAAACTATCTACAATTTGTCTCGCGGTCTTCATTATGCACGCACATGTCTACATTAAATAGAAAGAATTAGTAAGTAATATTATAGTTCTTTAATATGTTCTCAATTTTTATAAAATTAATTTGCATTTGATACTAGAAGCTTTCTCTAATTATGAAACAATTAATGCAATAATATTAATTAATAAACACAACGGACCGCGATGCGATAAATCAATTAAATCTATTTAAAGAACAAAATTTAGAGTTATTTAATCTTAACACTCTCTCTATACAACGAAACAACGGCATATTACTCCTACTATTTATATACATATATTAAGAGTCGGCACAATTAAAGTATTTCAATTTCTCACATGCGGCCATTGACGTAATATTATTATTGATCAGAATCAAATTAATACCCATACATACATTAATTTATTAAAATATTTATATTTTACCAGTGTTCACATGACATAGCTTTACATTAGATGCCAAATTTTCGCCTCTGATACATCCGTTCGGTTATGGATTACACGAAAATATTTTAATCAAAAATTCTTTTTTCTCCCGTGTCTAAATTTGCTTGTGTTTCGTGTGTATATTTATTGAATTTTTACGATATTATTTTAATTTTACGTGTTATATAGAAAAACCAGTAAAGAAAGTATAATTGGCTACACTGATTATAATTTACCCCTATGACTACTTGTTTATTATCTACGTCTTTGTGCACGTCTATTATTTTGTTTGTACAATAAATATATATTGAGTAAATTGAATACAAATGATTGAATGATTGGAATTGATTGCAGCGCCATAATGACCATTTGTGGAACTTTTTGTTCTATGAATTGTTGTCATATTCATTTTTTCTACATTCCAACTATCTTTCAAATAAATGATGACAATTAGGTTCACACTGTACCACACTCTCCCCTATATTTTGTTCGATTTGTTTCAAAAACAATGACCGACCAAATGGCTCGGTGGATTGTGTGGTTGCTTTGGGAACAGGAGGTCTTGGGTTCAAATCCGACTGGAAAAACACATGAAATGTTTTACTCGGGTATGTTGATTTGAATCTAAAACAGGGTGATTTGATTGCATTTAAAAACAGTTTGATGGCATTATCTAAAAAAATATTTCTATTCTTTGGTCCCACAGTGTGCTAGAAAAATTATTGGGTAGGACTGTTTTACTTTAAATTAAAAAAAAAATTGTTATGGGGATCCCACAAAACAATTGATCAAAATTTTAAAGGGTTAACTTTTTACAAAAATTTTATTTGGCAAAAAATGCTGGAAATTTAAAATAATATAAAAATGCAAAGTTTCAAAACCATATTAAGAAAGTTCAAAATTGTGTCACTTTTGAAAAAACCACCTAAAATACGGTCAAGATGTTCGGTCAAAGTCAAAGCCCAATTTTTTTTCCATTTTCTTTCATCAGAATGACGTAAGTTTTTTTTTCATTTAAATTTTTGATTCTGAACAAGTTAACCTAAATCAAATTGATTTTTTTTGAAAGATTCGATCCAAAAACTTTTATTTCAATAGGAATTATATGGAGAGCCCAACGAACTCACTTTTGCGTTTGTGTTACAAAAAAGTTTTGCCTTTTAGGGCTAAAGCCGAGAATAAGTTTGCATTTTTTCCACAGAGCTGGTGATGGGATTTTCTTTATCTATCTTCCTTGAATGCCTAATACATTTTTTAAATTACATTTTATTAATATTTGCTTTAAGTGAGAAAGTTTTAAATAAGAAAAAAATTGTATTTCTTCGTAAGTAAGTATCATTTCACACTGGACATTTCACAAAAATTTTTAAATAAAATTTTTGATGAAAGTGAAAACAAAGGTTCCAATTATTTTTTAGTATGTGGAAGCAAAATTTAAGTTGAAACTTGAAATTTTATTAACACTTATCGTACACAACTATCGATGTTTCCAAATAAAAGAAAATAGATTTACGGAAGAAATAGCGTCTCCCTATGCTTAAATATCTTAAAATGTATAGGCACTCGATAATAGTGTAAATTCTCGAGAATTTTAACAACACTAAGGACTCCCCATATAAAATTACAACTCAAAATTTCTGTGTCGAAGCTATGTAGCCTTCTCTTGGTACTTTGGTAGCCGTTTTTAAATATGCCTACATTTTATTGAAATAAACGCAAAGTAATTTATTGTTTTCAAGAATGTAACCATTATTTTAAGGTAAATATTATAGTGATGACTAACAAATGTCATTTTGCCAGGGATTTTCCTATATTTATGTAATTAAGTAGTATTGATCTTTGAGGAATGTGATTTCATTTAATATCCATGGTTACAAGAAAGTGTAACAAATACTACAAATACTACTATTGTAAAAAAAAAGTGGCGGCCGGAACTCACTTCTTGTTAACTCTTTATTTAAAAAATTATATATTCAATTCTTAATATAAATTTAATTTATTGTATTTAAGCCTTCATACATTAACCATACTTTAACAATTTATATAGTGTGTGGAATAACACTATTGTTGCTGTGTTGGGCGCCTAAAACCAAGGCGTCTCTAAGGCGAAGAGATACACAAACTACACACTTTTTAACTCACTGATTTCGTTTTGGAGAGTATAATTTGAGGCGTTAGCGAAACCCGATTTACGTTTTCAACGGTTCTAATCCATAGATTAAGATTTTAGTGTACAGTACAGTGCAGACTCAGTAATTGCACTACCCTGTAATTGCACACCTATATAATGTTACGAGGCAAAATAAGTACATTAGATACAGGGTTCCCCCTTTAAGTTTCCCATTAGCCTTGAAATTCCCCGTCTCCCTTCTAAATTAAAATGTCTCTCTTTCCAAAAAAATTATCTTAACCCTAATCAACCCATGTTATGACTCTTAGTCACATATTATTTTAAAAAAGTGGGAATTCTTTTATGATAATTTATTGAATATATTTAGTAAAATGTAGAATAATGAAATCAAATTAAGCAATAATATTTTCCTTTGACATAAATTTACGTAAATTTTTCACTAAGTGAAATATCGTGATTTTTTGTTTATTACTAAAATAACGTGATCTTAAACAATATACCAAAAAAATTTAAATTCTACGTGTAAAATATTTGTAGAGATGCACGGGATCGATCCCAGTACATCATAGTTTTTTGAAAAAATTGCTAAATTAAAATTTAAAAATTTGTAGTCTCCGCATGTGTTGCAACTATTCCCAAGGCTGAGGTAAGTTGCAACATTACAGGGTGTCCTAGTTATAGATTTTACTGTCAACTTATACTCCTTCCCTTAAGTTTGACTTCATACGTCATTATCAATCTCTTCATTAGACGAAATAATTGATCCCAGATACTTAAGTTTGTTTGTAATGGGTCGTGGTTCACCTTTTCCCCATCATTTCCTTACTAACCAATAAATTCTACATTTCCTACACCAAATTTGAGATTTGATTTGCCTTTTCACTATTAATATTATTTTTCGAATGATTTTCAATGCTCAGTATAAAACTTTGCAAATAAGAAAAAATTATAACCAATGAACTACATATTTCACATGTTCGCAGATAAGGACGTTGGATGATGCTTTCCTCATTATTATATCATTAAAACTGAACGAACGTACGCCGATTACCTAATTTAAGATACACGATAAAAGTACAATGATCGATGTTAAACAGATCATCGCATCGCATTATTTATATTAACAAGTTTATGTACGTTTGGATGAAGAAAAATACACTGCGGCGTTACTTTAGGTAACACGAAAAAAACAATTTTACGCAGGGATGCCAGATTTCTAAAATGCCCCAGGGGGACAGAAAGAAAAAGCGAAGAGCAAAAAAAAAACAAAAAACACAACTTTAATTGTTTGTATATTGTGTAAGATCCCAATTCATAAAATATATTTAAACTTATATTCTTTGACCTTATTTTTTTTTTTTTTTGCTGCTTCTAGTATATGGTTACTTATGAGGAGAGTGTTTTGATCCGCTGGACCGATATTATTCCCTCTCTTCATCCCTCCTATACGTATTAAAGTTTGCCGTTCCTTCTATTACTAGATGCAGGAGCGTAAGCCCCAGAATCTTCACTATGGCTGCCTTAGGACAGGTTCTCATTGCTCTCATCATACATATACAGGCTAATCTTTGTACTTTCTCAAGATTTTTCCTTGCTGTGCTTAGCTGCATTTTACTTCCCAACTCACTGCTTCGTAGGTGATGATTTGTTTCACTATCTTGGTGTACACTGTACATCCATCGCAGGGTGGTTGGGTTGCGCCCCCAGGCTTTTCCTGCTATGTTCCTGCACACTATTAGTGCTCGAGTGGATTTTTTCTCTATTGCCTCAGCATGTTTGTTCCATAAGAGTTTGTTATCTAGTATTATTCCTAAATACTTCAACTTCATGTCTTGTTGGGTTTTTCCCCATTCAGTCGAATTGGGTATATACCTACCAGGTTTCTTTTCCTGGTAAATGGAAGTACTGTGCTTTTACTTGGGTTAAGCTTTAATCCTATTGATTGACACCATTTTTAAGTTATGCTTATGCTTCTGTACAATGTCGCAGAGAGTTCCTCCGTTTGGCCAGGATAACAATGTCATCAGTGTACACCTAGCTCATAATGCCCTGAGTGCTTAACTCCTCCAGGAATTCATTTACCACAAGGGTCAATATTAGGGGAGATAGGACGCTCCCTTGTGGACAACCTTTTGTGATGTTTACCCTCTCTACTTGGGTTTCTGCTTTTCTGGTGTCTAGAATCTCGCCATCCACCTGATGTTGTACTCTCCACCTTCCTCTTCTCAAGAGCCTTTTTGACTGCTTCATGCAATGGGGGTAAGTAAGGAGTGTGAACAGGGTGGCAATAATTTGAGGGTAATCCAAAATTTTTCCATTTTTATTTTGATAGATAGGGTATTGGGGGATTAGGGCTGACCAGTATAGTAATTTTAGGGTGGAGCAATTATGGAAAAGCGAAGTGTGGGGGAAAGGTAGGGGCGAGGCATTTTAGTACAGAAGCCGCGTTAGCTTTACTTAGCAGCTTTTTTATTTATATTTCAATTTAACCCGAAATAGAAATTACTACCACAACCTAGCAAGGTGTGTTTGAAAGACACATATAGTATTTTCGGAATTTTTTTAGCTTATGGGTGCAGTGTAAGGGGTGAATTTGGGTGAGAGTGCCATATTTCCGTTTTGTCTTGCCCTGTGCCGAGTATTTACCCTCCCCGGCCTACTGTATTTATAGAATTCCAAAAATTTTGTTTCTATTGTTTCTACTGTGTATTAGTGTATTAATATGAGAACCACCATATTAGCTGGCCTAACTTACAATCATTACTATAGAAGAAAAGTTTGGGGACACCCACATACCTTGCGCGCTGTTTTCCTACGAACCGAAGAAATACCGCGCAGTATTATTTCTATCAACAATGGATTAAAACTTCCACATTGATGCAGGTAGGCTTCCTACAACGCGGTAGATACGTTCCTAGAAAAGACCGCGTTATAAGAAATCGCGTTGTAGGAGACAT